>VXAD01010120.1:410170-501383 GCA_013399195.1 Dicrurus megarhynchus | reverse complement strand
CCTCCCGTCCGCCCTCCGGTGCCCGGCGTTGCCTGCAGAGCTGCGGCAGCACCGGGGAGTGACTCGGCGAGGGGAGGAGAAGAGGAGGAAAAGAAATCGGATTGCGGAAAGGATTAGGAAGTGGGGTGGGGAGGCGAAGCTCTCTCCCTCCCTCCCTCCNTTTTTTACGTTTTTACTGCTCCTCTCGGCGGACAGGATTTGGAGCATTAAGGGCGGGCGTGCTGCCGGACCGCCTGCCCTGAACGTGTGAGGTGGGGGAGAGGAAGGGAGAGATGCCTCTGATTAGAGGGAAAGTCGTGCTCATCCTCGGATTCGTCTTCCTGACAACTTTCCTGGCCGCGGTGAGAGGACTACCCGTGAGGGGAAAACAGCGCAGCAATAGCCCGAAGGAGAGGAGCTCCAAGCTGGCGGAGGTAGGGCGATCTTTGGGGAAATACAGAGAGCCGGGAGGGTACTAGGGCGAGCTCAGCCTCTGCACCCCTTTCCGTGCCCGGGAAAGCTGAGGGGGACAGCCGGCCACCTGGGCGGTCACTGGGGCTCTCTCGGAGGTGGTTGTGCATCTCGGACGGGAGCACCATCCAACACGTGTCCTGCGGCCCGGCCGCCCAGAGCTCCGGGGAGAGAAGCAGCAGCGGGGAGAAGCAGGGTTTGGGGGCCCCCTCTTATGGGCTGTTTCCTCACTCGCTGAGGGACAGAGCCCTTTCCCGGCCTGCGGGATTCTCGGGCAGCCTCAGGTCTTTCTCACTGCACAGAGGCTGAAGGACAGGGGATGCTTTAGGCTTGCTGAGTTCGGGGCCGAGTGCCGTGACCCGGTGCCCGGGAAGATCCGTTGCCCCCGATGCCCAGCATCCCAGGTGGGAGAGAGGGGTCCGGCTGCAGTCAAAGCAGCAGTTGGTGCCTTGCCAGGAATGCCGAAATCTCCTCTACCAGAAACGTAAGACACGATGGATTTCAGCCACAATCTCTCCTCCCCTCCCCGCCGAAACGCCCCTGGGGCAGGTTCCAGAGCGGCCATGCTCCCTTCTCATGCCGGCGACCTGCGGCCCCGCAGTGTCCCCCGGGGCAGGCGGCCTTGGGAGCCCCTCGGCCGGGAGGGGGGATGTCCCGGAGCTGCTCCTCGCGCTCCTCTGAGTGCCGGATCCTGTCCCGCCCTCGCTGCCGAGCGCGGATTGTGGAAGGGGAAACTTCAGCAGGCAATGAGGGACTGGTCAGACTGGGAGCCAACTGGTGGGACCTGATGGGGATGACAGGAATGGAATGGGAAAGAAACTACCGGGAGAGCGGGTGGTAAGAAAGACTATTGGATGGTTAAAACAAGCTGTTTCCATCTTGAAATTGTTCTCTGGAGGAAAAGTCATTCAGGCAGCAGAGCTGTGTTCAAAAAGTACTCTTTCAAAGAATACTACTGCTAAAAGTAGGTGAAAGTAATGATTGAGAAAAGTGGCGATAGGAGGAGTTCGAGCAGGACAGGGTCAGAGCAGCTCAGTCCTCGCTGGCGATACACAGGAGTATGGAAAGCAACAGGTTTGATCTTCAGTGTCAGTCAGACTGGCAGAGGAGGTGCGAGGCGATGGGAATATACCTTATTGCTAGTTAATGCCAAAACAGGGTCTGATCTGTGGAGGAGTCATGCTGGCAGCTCCTGTCGGATGCACTAAACTCCACTGCAGCGTGAAGTCCAGGGCACAAGTGTGAGAAGGGAATCTGCCACATGAAATGCTTGGCTAAGGGGCAAGAGAGGGCATAAGCTGCATCCAGCCAAGTACCACTAGTCAAGCCTGGTGGGGTTTTTGAGTGGAGCGTGGACTGAGCAGATGCAAGAACTGCTGGGGATGATGTGCTGTAGTGCTGGTAATCCCATATTGGTGCTGATCTTTGCTAGTGAAACTTCAACCATAGATGTAGATGCTGCTTCAATTGCCAGACGAAATCCAGGCAGTGCCCTCAGGCTCTGGCTGCAGAAGGAGTAGGGATTTACACTTGAAATTCAGGAAGGTATTGCAACCCTGTGGCAGGGACCAAGGATAGGGACAAGCTGTTTGTTAGGAAGTTGTGCATGTCCCCACCACGGGACCCTGCAGCACAGTCTCGGGCTCCTTTTTATCTGACATCTGAAATACGTGGGAGAGCGTGTGAGCTGCTGTCAGTCGCGGTTTGTGAATGGCTGTGAATGGGGAGCGTTGTGCGGCCAGCCAAAGATCACATTCGGCACTTACACAGCGCGGCCTCTGTCCCCGGGACCTTTGCTTCTTGCAGAAATACAAACATACAACAAGGTTATAGGCAAAGGTTTGAGGGTGGGGGTTAGGAGCAAGGAGGAAGTTGAAGAATGGATTCCTCTGGGAGTCTGGCGGTGCTCCTGTGCGCACCCTGCATCCCTCAGAGTACTGGTGGCACCGTTTTCATGGCAGAGAGGAGGCAGTAGGTATTCACATGTGTCTTCTAGCTGCGTTTTGGGATGAAATCCTCTGTTTCTAGTGCATGCAGGGGACAATTTAGAGTAGTCATGCCCAGCTGTCTGAACTAAAGCAGAGAGCACAAGCACAGCAGCATGGTGGTTAAAAAAAATCCAGAGTGATTTTGGGTCATACACACAGATGGTTCCTGTTGCAGCACTGATACGTCCTGTCTCTATGGCAGCAGGGCAGCCACAGCTGGAGTATTGGTTACACTATGGGTAATGCCCTACAGATGTGGGTAAAATGAAGGGGGCTGTGAGAAGAAAAATAGAAATGACAGAGCAGAGCAGATAGACAATCAAAACCATTAAACAATTACATAACTTGGATTTATTTTAATTTAACAACTTCATTTAAAGCAAACATTTTTCCTTGGTTTAGAATTCAATGGGAATTTTTGTAATCTGTGCTGAGCCTTAGAGTTGCACTCCTATACTAAAATAATTTAGAAAAATTAAAACAAATAAGTTTTCCAGTAAATTTTTTGAGATAGAAAGTCTTCTTCTTATTGTAGGAAGGATGGAGGGAACACATGCTTTATTTTTGGGTGCTAGCCTTACCAGTGTGTCCAAAGTCCTGTACCTCAGTCAAGATCCATTCTTTCCAGCCATTACCAAAGGAGCAAGTACTTGCATTTACATTATCTCAGCAATGACATTGGGTAGCAAAGCTTTGCCTGAATTATACTGTGCTCAGCATAAGCAACAGATGTAGTGAGAATAATTTGCTATTTCTTCAGTCTATTTGACTAGAAGTTGAAAAGGCAGAATGAGAAAGTTGAAAGGCAGTTTTCTTTCCGAACTGTGAATTAAATCTAACAAGAGAAGTACCTGCTTATATGGAGGTTTGTTGGTGATGTTTGGGAAGGCAGGTGGGTTCAGAAACAGCAGACAGGTGTACAGCAGGGGTTTTAGAAGGGCTTTTGTAGGCTGGATGCATCATACTTTGATGTGGGCAGAAGTGTGGCAGGACGGAGCACTGACCATTAAGTGGCTCTTCACATTTGGGTAACTTAATAGTTGGAAAAGCTTGTGTCCCTTGTGGAGACAAGATACAGCTCATCACATCACTTAATGGTTTATTTATTTATGAAGTCAGGAGGTTTAAATGAAAAATATGTTTTGATAAACTCACTGGATTTCAAAATATTGTCTCTGAACATAGTTAATAGATGTTTGGATTCTTTCCAGCTGATACCAATCAGTTCCGGTGCTCTTCTGGTAAACAGAAAACAGTCACAGTCCTAACATGCTGCAAATGTAAATGTAAACGTTAGGAGTGATTAGATCTGTGTGAACCCACACAAGAGCTTCAATAGTTGTGCATAGGAATAACAGTGCCAGCAGGAATGGTGATGGGGCTGTTGGAGCATCCTGGCACTGACAGGGTGAGGCAGAACAAGCCAACAATGTTTTATGGAGGGTCCAGCTCTGGTGGGCTTGTGTGCAGACTCTTATCATGGTCTTAGCACATTTAAGAGGAATGGCTGTCAAAACCCCAGGTTCAGCACATTTGCCCAGAAACTCAGTCCGAGGCCGCAAGCTGCTGTGCAGAGGTTGTTTATTCTAATGTTATCTATTGCTGCGGTGTCCTGAAAAGCCACAGGTCCACCTAGCAGCCGAAATACCCTGGTTCTGCCCCCTTGATGGGCGTCCTGTGATTTATATACCCTGTTACAAACCCAACCAGAGGACGGTACCTGTCTTTATTTACAACTCTATACCAATTAATCCTAACCTGTTCTAGACATGCAATTTCCTGTCTTATCTCTATTCTACCAATGAATCTGTGCTCCCGTCACCAAGAATATGGTGGACAGTGGAGAAGAAGAAGGAGAAGGTGACCACACCCTTTAGACTCCATCTTAACCTCCCTGTACATATTTTACCTCCATGTACATATTATCTAACATTCTATATATTATATTTCACCCTGTGCAAATTAACTATTAATGCTTATATTAAACTCTCGTGGCCTGTAATTCATCTCTCAGAGTTGGCAAAGTTCTCCAAGGACAAAGATCAAAGGCAGTGCCCTCCGGGGCACTCAGCTCGACTCCTGGACCCCCATTTCTGGGTGTCCGATCCCCTAAATTAGATAGAGGTATGTCGTGGGTTCTGACAGGCTTGGTGGGTGCACTTTTGCAGGACGGAACCACTCCGAGAGAGGGGCCCAGGAGCAACATCAGCAAACTCCCCAAAGCACCCGGGGTGTTACTGCAGGGCTGGGACAGGGGTCAAATCCGGGCTGGAACTTGCTGTTGGATTTCCCCTGGTCTGAGGCTGTGAGCAAAGCAAATCTGGCATCTGCGATAAGAGATAATGGAAGGCAACAAAAGAAATATCAAGCATAGCATAAAGGCTGAGTTGGCTGCAAATCAGTGGGTTTGTGCAGCACCTGATATGACTGGCTCCTGGCCCCTGAGAAATAAGGAAACAACTAACAACACAACACATTATTTACTGGTTAAACCAGGCAGTGAGAAAAGCAGTGGGAAACTACATGTAAAACTGAAGGTCTACACCTGATTGAAAATCATTGCTAGCAGTCTTGATTGAAATCAATCTGCTCTGTGCATAAGGGCATGTGAGTGCTTAAAAATTAAATGTATAGCAGTGATGTGATGCGTGGCTGGAGTTATCAGCAGACAGAGCGAAGGAGCTCCAAGGTGACGTGGTGTGGCTGTACTAGACAAGAGGAGTGAAAGAAGTATCAGCTGGGCTTGAGTGGAGTTTGTCAGGAGACCGTAAGTCGGAGTAGCCCTGTCATTTGGGAGCCCTAATATAGCCTAGACCCATTGGTTTGGGAAGACCACTGGGCTGATGGGCTGCACAGGCACAGAGGTCTGCGGGAGCCTGCCCTGTGCCTCCCCCCCAGCTCTTGCTCCCTCTTGACTCCTCTAGGGCTCTGGCCAAGAAGAGGATCTCAGTTTCCCTGGAGCCGTCTCACCCTGCTGTGGATGCCCAGCTTGTGTTGTCACCCGTGTCTGCCCCGCGGGGAGCACCTTGCCGGGCTGCTGCCTTCTCGGGAGAGCCCCGCTGGGTACGAGTGGGCATCTGGGTCGGTGCTGGCTGCCTGCACAGCCAGATCCCCGCCGCCGCTGCGGGCTGTGTCAGTAGCAGAGTCATTTTGCCTGAGGATGTGCTTTTTACCTTTTCATTTCTTCAGCAATTAAGCGTTCTTGTCCCTGGCTTTGTCCTTGGCGGAGGTCGGATTTGTGGGTACAAAACGTTCACTGAAGCATCCTTCCGCTCTGAAAGGGGCTCTTTGTGTGCAGGGAGGTACTTCGCCCTTTGTAGCAAATTTCCTTTTGAGAAGTGCCAAATTATCTTAGTCAACACAGTTGAAAATCCTCCCGCCCTGGGGCTGAGGCAGCAGCAGAAACAAAGGAGAGCCGGGTGTAGGGAAGCTGCCCAACAAGGAGGCTTCTTCCATTTTCACTGCACAAATAGGTCTGCTGCGTTCCCATTGTTATAATCAAAGGGGTTCCTGTAAAAGGCACATGTAAGGGGAAGAGATTAGGCATAAATCGCCCTACAGGGTATTGCCCTGCACTCTCTCTGGGTTCCCAAAATTGTCCAACTCGTGCAGACCCTTTCCTCGAAGACCGGCAAGCTGGGGAACTCATCCTGCCTCCAACCACGATCTTTCCCAGGCCAGTGGGGTGATAGAGGGAGTGTGCTAGAGATTAATTCCTGCTTTCCTCTTGTCAGTGATTTAGGGATAGGGAGTGCACACTGGTCCACAGTAGCAGTAAGTACTCTTTCTCTCAGAATAATCCTCAAAACAAGAAGCCCGATACTTCCCATAGGGAAGCCTGGGGACAGTCTGAGCTGCAGACAGGCCAGCAAGGTGTACCCGTGCTGTCCAGCTCCTCCTTCAAAGCAAATGTTATCAGCCAGAGGCTCAAGTTTTGTATAATATACTGGAGCAAGGAAGAGATTGCAGCATATTTCAGTGTTAAACTGTTTTTGTTTCAGACAGAAGCTTGCAAAACCGCAGTGTAAGGACTATTTGTTTGTTTGTTTGTTTGTTTTGGTAGAATGTTTTTGCAAGGAACCTTCATTGGGCAGCCTGATGCTTTTATGTGGCCAGCTGTAAAAGTCAGCCTGCATGGTGTTGCTTCCAAGCAATTCCATTGCTCCGTGTTCCTTCTGTGTAGGGACTCCGGGGGCTTGTCTGAGAAGCTGTTTGAGATGTACTTCCATCTCAGTACTTATGAGATGAAGACAGAAAAAATATGGTAACCTACCTGCCTCTGAGTCCTGGGTGGCCCTTGGCATGAAGGAAACCAATGCCTCTTGAGGTTCAGGTTGGTTTAGTCTCCAGGGCAAGGATACAACTTCAAAAGGAACAAAATGCAGTAAATTGCTGCCTTCTGCTGTCCCCTGTCACCACAAGATGGGCACAAGGTAGAGACCTGGCTGCAGACGGCCAGGAAACACCCATGCATGCGGGGAAGAGGTGGTGAGGCATGGGTTTTTCTTGGATTAGGAGCTGATGGTTGGCCTGCTCTGTTAGGGTCTTGTCTAGCACTCAGGACTTGGGCTGCAGGGCAGGTGTGGGAACACGTCCCAGACCAAGGGAGCCACTAACACACAGGGCTCAACAGGAGACCTGCACATGGCATGGGTACAGTGCCCTTCAGGTGAGCCGCCTTCCATCCCAGCCTTGGCAGCCCCAGCCTAAGGTGAGCAAGGCATCCCCGGCTCTTCCCCAGCAGCTGAGCCCCAGGCCCCTGCTGGCTGAGGAGGCACTATTTGCTGGATGGCCTGGACGTGCTGCAGAAGGCGCCCCATGCGGAAAATCGACATCTCTTTGCCTCCCTGGGATGTCCTCTCTTCCTTACTGCTTTAGCACTCCCTCCAGCTGCCCTCCCTGCCCTCCCCTTCACCCGCAGCCATTCCCACAGCAGCCAAAATCACGGGGAATGCCAGCTGCACTGTGCCGTACCATGCAGGACCTCCATCGAGACGAGGTGTTGTACAGATGTCTTCATGTAAGCAGTTCCCAGCACCTTCCCCTCTCAAGACAGTGTGATTTTACAACATGCTAAGGCTGCTGACTCCTTGAAAGTCGAAGCTGGCTGGGGAGGGGAGTTGAGCTTGACCCGAGGCTTGGGAGCTGCAGCCAAGCACCTGGGGCAGGGGCTGCTGGCTGAGAGTCATCCCAGCTTTGCCCCTTCGGGAAGACAAGATGCAGCATCCCTGCCTGAATCCCTTCCTGTGCGGGGCATGGAGATGCTCCAAGTCTGGCTCAGGTGCCCATTTTGTCTGTTGTTGAAGGGATCCCTGATGGATTTGATTTGTTGGGTTGGCTGCATTCCTTGCCCCACTGCTTTCATGGAGGGGCAGCCTGTGCAGCCTTCCTGGGACAAGGGGAGCAGGTGCCCCCTGCGCTCCCTCCTGCCCTGTGATCCCCTCCCCCACCTCTTCTAGCAGGCAGGGGGAGACTGGTGTTGATCTGGTCCTGTCAGTTTCTACACCTGCTTTGCAATATTTGGGGTTTTCTTCCTTTTGCAGTTTTGCCTGGGCTGTGGCAGGCAAGGAAGCTGCAGCTGGAGCAGTGGGAGAGTTACAGTGTGCAGACTAGCAAATGCAGATCATTAGCTGGAACAAGTTAATGGTTACTGAAGCACAGGGGGTTTAGAGCTGGAACAAGTTAGCAGCGACTCCCTCTGATGCATTAGGAGCTTATGTGTATTACTGCTCAACTATGTTAACAGGAACCCGGTGCCCCAGCAGGAGCAGTTGCCAGAGAGCACCAGAGGGTGTGGATGTGTGTCTGTTCATCTCTCTGGGGGACCTCTCTGTGCAGTCTCCTTTCTCCCATACTGTGCCTGCAGCAGAAGTCTCAGGGTCTTCAAGTAATGGGTGCCTTGCCACCAGCTGGTGTCCTTGCAGCAGGCACCACCTGTCAAGAATTGTCCCTTGGGACCTTTGTGCTTGGACAGAATCTCCAGTGCAAGGACAGCCCCATCTGCTGTGCTGGGACATATCAGCGGAGCCAACTGTATGCTCCAGCTTCTCCACTACAAGGCCTGTGTGGTTCATCTGTGTAGAAAGCAGATCAGTCCCTCCTTCAGGGCCGGCGGGGAGGAGAAACTGAGCTGTGGTGAACCTTCTCGAGAGTCTTCTCCAAGTACGACATGGGAGACCCGCATGTACTCCTGGCCTTGCTGCAGGCTACCTGAGGAGCAGGTCATTTTCTTTGTCTGCAAAAATGGGAGTTTTGCAGACAAAGAAATTTGTCTCAGTGTTAAAGAGGGAAAAGATATTTATGGTAGAGAAGCATTTGCCAGTGAAATGACCATGATCTGCATGAGGAGGGCAACAGTGTGGCATGGTGAGGTGAAAGACCACAAGGCTGCTACTTTTCCTCCTTGTGTCCCAAGTGATCTGGGGTGGGAGGATGCCATGGGCAAGTTACTCATGAGCACACCCACAGGAGAGCCAATTGCGATGAGAGGGCCTGGGCTGTGCCAACGGGATGCGTGGTGAGGAGCATTCTCAGTAGCCTGGACAACCTCCTCATTTCTGGTCTTGCACAAAGTCAGCTGTGCTGTGTTCTTGCTCCTCACGGTGCTGCATGCTGCTGCTTCTCTGTGCTGTGGTGTCTTCTGCTCCAGGGCTGGCTCTGCCTCAGGGGCAACTGAGTCACCGACCTTGGAAAGAGTTTTGAGATTACAGTTGTTGCAACTGTGAGACATGAAAATAAATGTGAAACATGAGGAAGCCTTTGATGCTGCCTCCTGCAGCTCCCTACCCAAGACAGTTGGGATGAAGCTAGTTAGAAAAGAAAGTGATACCATATGATCTAAAGTATTTTGATAACTGCATGAAAATTATAATCATGAGGGCGTAATAATTATCTGCACAGCCCACAGTTTGCTGCTGGCTCCTGCTGGTTTGTCATAAACAGGATCTGCCCACGTAAGCATGATAACCAACTGCCTTGTCTGTTCCATAAGCATTTGTAGAACTCTCCTAAAACCTAAAGGGAGTCTTTACTAAAAGAAAACAACAAACCAACAAAAACAAACAAACCAACCAATAACCCCCTCTCCCAGCACCCATGTAAGTTGATCCTGAGGTGGACCAGATAATACAGCAGTTGGGAAGTCACGGCTCTGCTTTTCACCTGTGCCACAGCCCCTTTGCGGGCAGGAGTGTAACCCAGGGCACAAGAAGAGGGAGGCAACTGGAGGTGTTAACTTCTTTAAATTACCTCTGGCAGATCTTCGCGTGTCAAAATCCTGAGTGATAGCTCCTGCTAAACCACCTGCCTGTAAGTCTAAATGTGTTGTGTTTGATGACTGGGATTGTGGCTCAGAAGGTCTCAAAGACAGTAACAGGAACTGAGCGGCGTCTTTGCCTTCCCTGTTATCTTGTAGGTACCCACCCAGCTCTTGACACCTCTAGAAGCTGCTGTGCTCTGTCACGGCTCTGGGAAATCCCTTAAGTGGGTGATGAGCTGATGGCTGGCAGAGGTCACTTGCCTAACGTGCGTCCCATGGATTTTCCATCTGGCTGAAAGACTGCCAGTAGACAGGTTATGTGCTGGTGGATGGGTTATGAGCCAGGAGGATCAAACTACAGCCCCCAGGAGTCTGCAGTGGTTTCAGCTGGCTGGGCTAAAAAAGGCCTTTATTTGAGCAGTGCCTCATAGAGGAGAAAGCATGCACTATGGGAGGGAGGCATCATGGCACACTGCATTTGTTCCTGGCGATTACCCTGCTGTTCAACCTTACTTTATTTTAAAGAGGCGACAGTGTTACCTGTTAGCAGTAGAAGAACCTTCCTTTCTCCCAGTCCCACCAGCAAAAATTGTCACGAGCCTTTCTGCAAACTTCAGCCCCAGAGCTAACCCCAGACATGCTGGGCTTCCTTCTAATGCAACCAGCCAGCCTTCTCTACTTCCATAGCTTTATAGTATGGCTTTATAGTAAAATCCTGCTCTGGAGTTGTTCCTGCCCAGTTTCAATCCAAAGATATATTTTTTTAAATATTTTCTCCAGATCCTTGCAGCTCATTTAGGTAAATACAAAAAGAAAAGTTTTATGGTAAAAAAAAGAAAAAAATTTTGTACTTGACTATTTCATAAGTGGGCAAGTTTGCAACAGACTGCAGGACAGATTTTAAAATAATGTTGGAGAGAGCTTGGGGGAAAGAGAAGGAAGGTCTATTCAGGAAAAGATCAATAGTTCTTCTGGTGGTTTCTTGTTTCAATAGAGCATGGTAAAACTGTTCAAAGGAAACCTAACACAAGCAGTAATGATTAAGCAACAAAAGCCCCCATTCCTTATAATTATAGCTCAGTGTGATACCGGCCTTTAGCAAATACGTCATTTTCTTCACTGCAGTGTTAACAAGCCCAAAGCACAGCCTGAATGTTGCCTCTGATCTGACTGCCGTGTGCACAGGTTTCTTTAGTTCAAGTTGAATGAGTTTATGTGCTCTATAATTGGCTTGGGATAGGTGTGGGTAGAAGCTGCATCCTCTGAGCTTGTCCTGTGCTGGTGACTTGCTTGCTCCACTGGCTGCTGATGCACAAGCTCCAGCAGTGCTTCGCTGCCAGGGGAGTTCTCCCAAATGTACTTGGATTGGTTTAACCCCATGACGAGGGGCAGCTCTGCTCAGCAGTGTATGTAGGTACAAAGAGCACTGCTGTTGGGTGCTCTGGCAACTTGCAATGCCTACAGAGATGCTGAGGAATGTGCTGGAGGGACAAGTACCTGTGGTTGTGTAAGTGGCAGTGTAGTGGTGTCCCTGGGTGCCGAAGTGCAGTACAGCAGAGGAACTAGGCTGTTGATGTTTTCAGGTTTTAAACCGCTGTAGGATCTGAAATGTCATGTCTCTTAATAATTTTTAGGTAAGAGCTGCAGCACATGAACATTGGTCATTTGCTTTCTTAACCCAGATTTAGTTCAAAGCCTTAGAGACATTTCTAGCAAAATCACAAATTTTAAGAGCAGAAGAAATTACTAGAGCCTTGAATTTCTTCCCTAGTGCAGTTGTGCAGAACTCATGTTGAGCCTAGTAATGTGGGTTTGACAGTCTCCACAAGAGAAGTTGTCATTTTTCTTGTTAATTGTTCCTGTGGTTAATTACCTATGGCATTAAAAGCTTGATCCTTATTCCTCAGTTAAATTTGTCTGGCTTTGACTTGGGCACATTTCTTCCTATTATGTGTTTCTGTTCTGGATTATAGAGTCTCTGGTGCCTGATGGATTACTGCCTTAAAGAACTGGAAAACCAAGCCATTGCTTTCTTTTTTCAGCATGACAAATTGAATTGTACAAGTTTTTCACTCGAAAAGTCTTTCCATCCCTTGAAATGTTTTTGTGGCTGCTCTCTTCATCATCTCCAGATTTTGAAGCAATTCTGATAGAGTTGTATGGACTAGAAATGGAAAAATGTCAGCCTTTAGTCTCTAGAGCAATGATGTGTGGCCTTTTCCCTCACCTTTTCCACACACTTGGTTGTCCATGTTATGTACAAAGTAGGCGTGAGACCGGGGTGAATTGCTAACCAGTTACTTCCCCTTCCAAACATCTTTTCTAAGGTTGTGCCTCAGGGTGTTTAGGTGGTCAGTCCTACATGTGGGAGAGCCTGGACTATGTGGGAAGGGCTCCTGGACTGGTAGGTAGGAGGGTGTGATCCTGCTTATAGCCTTAAGTCAAAATGTGATCTTCACAAATGGAAAGTGCATGCTCTTTCCTGAGTGCTGCCCCAGAGTTTCTCTCAGGTTCCTGCCCTGGGAATCTTTATTCCCAGACAGGTAGGATATGCCAAGTGTATGCAGGAGCAGCTGTGGCAACTCCTTGTTCAGCTTTTTCCTTTGCTTGGTGCTGGCTGGTCACAGAAGAAGGCTGGAGCTTGGCTGTGAGACATCGATGGCTTCCCAGCACCGCACTCTGGTTCTGTGGGGTGGTAGCAAGTGTTCTTCCACGGTGGTGGAAGGAGAAGGGAGCTGCTGATGACCAGCTCTGCAATGGTTTGCAGCCTTTCTCCTGTGCTCCATAGAGAGCAGGGGAATAGTGTGTTCCCTCTGGACAAGCAAAGTCTTCTCTTCCCTTAGCCCACTGCAGCGGCTTAGCTCCAGCCTTGATGGCTTTATTCAGCTGCTCCTTGGACAGTGCAGAGGAGAGGGTGGATGTCACACAGCAGGAGTGCAAACCTCCAGGGCAGCTGCTTGTGTGGCTGTCAGGGGACCCCTGATGACTTCGAGAAGACACATCTGATGCCATAGATGCTCTGATCTGGAGGGAGCACTGGGCCTCCTAAGAACTTGTTAAATCCATGGACTGATTGTCTGGGGCAGGGCACTGAGCCTTACTTGGGAGGGACATCTGATTCAGGGGCAAATTTTAACCCAGCAAAGCTTCAGAGTGATACAGACATCAACAGGAGGGAAGCATTGGGTGGTACATTGTAGTGACCATTGCTGAAGGGCTTTGGGCCATCCAGGGCACCCCTGTTGTCCTTACGCCTCCTGAGTATCTGGGAGCTGAGGGAATTCTGTTTGCCCTGCAACACTCTTGCAGCCAGTTCCCCTGGAGCAGTTTTACATTTTCTCTGTGGGAACAGTACTCTGAATTTCTTGAGCTTGTTTGGGCGTAAAATCTGAATTAGGCATTGAGTGTAAATTTGGAGACTTTGAGTCTGTTCCTGGCTTGCTTGCTCCAGTGTCCTTGGGTGAGCTCAGATCTTGTTGCTAGAGGAGACCTCCCTTTCCATGTGTATTAAATTTGGGTTGTCTGTGAAGTGAGCTTACCCAGGCCAACAAGCTCTTGGCAAATTGGGCAGGACCGCCAGCCTTGCAGGGCTGTTGCCAGTCTCCTGTGCAGGGGTTGTGTTGGGCATGTGCAGCTGGCAGCAAACTCAGCACCAGCAGGCAGTGTCATGCAGCCAGCACTGGGACTTGGCTAGGTTTGCCTGCTCAGCCCCCCTTGCTGTTTTTGTTCCACCTGGGCTCCTTGCTGCCTGCCAAGGAGTCCCGGGACATGACAGGAGACCTAGCAAGGGTCTAAGGCACTGGGAGACGGGCTGAGACAGAGCCAGGCATCATTCCCATGCATCCTTCCCAAAACCATTGTGGTTTGGATGGGGACAGAGGGAGGTGGGAGAGGAAGGTGCATGCAGGGGGCTGTTTCTGCTCAGGTTTGCTACCAGCAGTGCCACAGGAGCCCTCCAGGCCAGGGAGAGGGGCAAGCCCCAAACGCTGTCTCTGGGCAGCACAGGTTCTCTCCTTTCTGCAGCCCTCTCTCCTCCGGGCCCATCTGGTGAAGTCTGTCACTGGCTCTTCCCTGCATTCAGCCTGCTCTGGGCAGCAGCCAAGGGACCAGCAGCGTCCCTGCTGCTCTTTTCCCTCCCCCGGGGATGGAGGGATCGTGGGCTTTGATGTACAGGGACAGGGCTGGGGACAGGCTGTGTGCGCTCATGAGAGTCTGGCTAGGCTCCAGCTGCCTTTGAAGTGCTCCAGTGATCAGGATGAAAGGGAGGGGAGTCCTTCCCCAAACCATCTGGCTCTAATTGCAGGTAGAAATGCCTCTCTGCGCCCCCCGCCCGGCGCCGTGGGGAGGGGGCACTCCATGCTCTTCGTTAATCCCACGGCTCTCGACTGGGCTGACGCGAAGGGTGAGAGCTTGGGAACAAAAGGGGGTTTCAGCTGGGCAGCCAGAAATAGGCAGCCGCTGGCGGAGATGCTGGGAGTTCGGGCACCTCTGCTCCCAGCCTTGAGCTGCGGGGCCCTGCAGACCTTCCCAAGGATGCCCGTGCCGCGGGGGGGCTTTGCCAGTTGTTCCCATCTCGGGTTTCTCGGGCACACTGGAGCCTGCTGGTCCCTGGAGTCACGCTCTGTCGTGCCAGCGCGCACCGAGTGCGGGACGAGGAACGTGGGAACTCGGAGCGGGCGCAGTCATTTGGCAGCGTTTGCTGGCCACCTCCCTGGCCCCCCGGATGACTGGTGCTGCCTCTTCGGCAAGGCTCCCTGTATGCTGCCGCTGCTCCTCCTGGGACTGGAGGGCTGGCTGCGAAATGTCGTGTGCCCCTGGAATGGCAGCAGCACGTAGAGCCTTTGGCAGCACTCACAAGTAAGTTTTGTTGACTTGTTTGGCTGGGCATCTTCCCTTTCCCAAAGAGCTAAAGGTAGCTGGGTTATATCTACCAGCAGTTTCTTTCCCTCTTTGTGGTAGCCTTTGGGCACCATCAGAAATCTCAATTAAACCTGTGTTGCTGGAAGTCATCTGCCCTAATACCAATAACACAGAATTATTTATTTGGGTGAGGTTTTCCCCTTTGTCATAAAGCCCTTGTTGTAAACTATTTATATAAATATATAAAATTATTAAACATGAGCTATGGTAACTCTGTGACCAGCAGCAGCCCTTGCTGTTAACCCATTTCCACAGACTGAGAAATAGCCAAAAAGGGAGAGTGAGAACTGGAAAGCCAGGCGAGATGGGCAGTGGGATGGCAGAGAGGGTGGTCATTGCGGTTGAGCAGTACCAGCCTGAATAGACCTATAAGTTCACGTGCAGCGGGACTGAGCACTGGCACAGCACAGGGCACTTGGTATTAACTTGATTAATTAACATGTTAATTGCTATCCTGATGCTGCAATAAGATGGGGTGGAGGAACTGTTTGGAGCAGACCCATCTTTGCAGGGCAGCTCCCTGCCCTGCACTGCCACCCTCAAGAGATATTCTCTCTGCCTCTTCCCTCTCCAGGTCTCGGCATCATCCAGCCCCCGTTCGGCAGGAGACGAGGAGCTGCCACCATCGGGCAAGGCGCGGGGGCTGAGGCGGAGTGGGCAGGCGGGCTCGCGGCGGCACAGGCGCAGAGGGGTGGCTCAGCAGGCTGCTAGGAGCCCAGCGCTGCTCCAGCCCAGTGGTGCTGGTCGGGAAGAGAGCCTGCCCTTCATGTTGGACCTGCAGAACTTGCCAGGGCTGGCCAATGTGGACCTGAGTGCCCAGAACCCCAACATCCAGGTGGGGAGTGGGTCTGGGAAGGCCACGGGGGGTGTGCGTGAGCGCTGTGGTGAAAGTGGTGGTCTCCAGCCTCATTTGGGTCCTTAAGAGAAAGGATCTCATGAGCAGGGTCTGTGTGGCCGCTGTCATCTGTTTTTTTGGTGACTACCATCTGCAGATAGCTGGCATGGAGAAGCTCCTCGACTGTGGAGTTTGCTCAGAGCCTTTTCCCTGGGCCCTCCCAGCCCCTCTCCATGGAGCAGGAGCAAAAACTCCTATGTGGGTGATCTCTCAATTTGTGAGAGTGGCATTGGCCCCTATGGGTGACCACCAGCCACCTGTGCTTCCAGCTCTGTCCGTGCTCAGTCCCTCTGGATGAGGAGAGACCATTTGCGCTCCTCATACGGTCCTGCAGCCCAGAGTGTCTCTGGCCTCTTGGGCTGGGGACCAGTGCATGGTCTGGTAGGTCTGCCCAAGGGCTGTGCCCCAGCTCACTGCCTTGCCTCATATCTGCCCGCCAGGTGACCATTGAAGTGGTGGATGATCCTCAGGCTGAGATGGAGATGGACTTGTTGAAGGAGACAAGCAATGACTGGTCTCTGACATCCTCTGAGTGGTTGTCTCACAAGGACTTGTTCTGGCCCCTCTTCTGGGAATACACTGACCCTGCTGAGGGGGATGAGGAGGAAGAAGATGAAGAGGAGGAGGAAGAGGATGACAACCTGGATGTAGGGGACAGGGAGGAAGAAGAGGATGATGATGATGAAGAGGAAGATTACACAGCAGAGTATGAGGAGGAGGAGTCCATGCTTAGTGGAGTAGGAGGTAACTGGGACCAGCGATGGCCTGGGCAGAAGAACTGGATCTTTAAAGAAAAATATAATTACGGTGAGTTTTCTTGGCATGTGCAGCTGCCCTGCAGACCAGCACTGCCCTCCCCTGTCCTGCCTGGCCCGCAGCCCTGCACCAGCGATCACAGCATGCTGGTGCTCAGCTCCTACTTACAAAATAAGCCATCATGCCAAGGAGCAGGGCCAGCACTTAGCTGGGGCTACCAGCAGTCAGACATGCCAGTGTCCTGGCAGGAATTGCCCTTGCATGTAATCACACTGGAGCATGGGCTCTAGTAAAGGCATGCTCACATGAGAAATACAGTGCAAATGTTTTATGACAAGTGCTGCTGCCATTGACTCAGGTCCCTATAGTGACATCAGTGCCAGAAGCCTTTTCCACAGACCTGGGTGCCCCCCAAGAGAGGAGCTGCAGAGGGCTAGATGGCAGATGGGCCAGGGCACCCCAGCAGCTCCCTCCTGCAGCTTCCTGGCCATGACTTCAAAACCAGCCAACCTTTGCTAACACGTGATGATGCTTCAGCATCATGGCCAGTGTGTTGGGCAGGTTTGGTGAGGATGGGGATGGGCAGCGATACCTATTTGGGTTGGTATGACTGGAAGCAAAGCTGTGAGAATGAGAGCTTTTGCTCAGGGCTGCTTCCATGGGGTTGGCAACGAGGACGGGGTTGGCCCCTGGCATTGCGTGGCTGGGCACCTCCCTGTGCCCCAGGCAGCACTGTCCCTGTTCAGGGATGGAGGCAGAGCTGAGGGAGGTCCCAGGTGGCTGTTGTCTCCCCTCCTGCTAAAGTTTTGCTGAGGTCCATCACTCTCTGCCTCTTCCCTGCTGTGCACAGACTATGAAGATGAGGAGGAGTGGAGCCCATGGTCCCCTTGCAGTATCACCTGTGGCAGTGGCAACCAGAAGAGGACCCGGTCCTGTGGCTATGCCTGCACAGCAACGGAGTCGAGGACCTGCGATCTGACACGCTGCCCTGGTGAGCCCCTGGCCATATCAGTCCTTGGGGACTGTCTGACTTTGATGTGGGCTGGTTCCCCACTGCTGCAGGCTGGGCATTGCTCATGCTTCAAGAATTAGGTATGTTTAATGTGATCAGGGCTAATGACCATGGGGGTTTGTTTCCACAAAGAAGCTATGATTGGGCTTCATGGCTCCCCAGGTAGTTGTGTGGGGCCCAGGGGCGGAAGAGCTGGCATCAGGCTTGGTGTGTGACTTCTTGCATTTCTCTCACATTGGGAGCTTGAAATCCTCTCCTGACATATTGAGAGCCAGCTCTATCCACTGGGATTTACATAACTAACAGCCTCAGACAGGTCTGTTGGGCCAGTCTTGCTGCTGGCCCTTCCTTCCAAACACAGGGCCATGTTACCAAAGAAGTGGCAGGAGAGGGTCTGGGAGATGGATGGTGTCTGGTGCATGTACAGAGGAAAAAACCACCATTCCTCCTGGTATTCAACCAGGCTCTTTGTTTTGCTTTTTTTCCTGTCTCAAGGAGCTGAAGGAGAAATGGTCTTCCCCACAGAGGAGACACCTTTCAAAAGCGACAACACCACAGAGCTGTTCAACTCAGGTCAGCCTCTGCCTCTGCCTTGCACTGGGGGCTTCAGTGACAGACCTTGGGAGGGTCTTAGCTGGCTGGTGAGGAGGGCTCTGCCAAGGGGTCCTGTGTCTGGTGTCCAGACCTAAGCCACCCAAACCACTACTGTGTGCAGGCTTCAGTGGTCATGCTGGAAAACCCAGTTGCTCCCACAGCCCTGGTACAACACCCTCCTGCTTTATGGTTCACTGGCTGAGGCCAGCCTGCCACGTGCCCTCTACCATGAGGGAATGTTGCCAGCCTGGCCCCAGCACAAAACCCCTTCCCTTTGTCACTGCCTTGGGAGTGGAGCCTGGCTCCAGCTCATCCCAAGAGCCTGGCTGCTCCTGCCTGGTGGTTGCAGGCTCCACTGGTGGTGTTGGCATGGCTTCAGGCAAATGGCAGCTGGGTAAAGTGAGGTGCAGAATGTGCATGCCCTCACCCTTTTGGTACCCTCTCCCCAGAGGTGGACAGCTGTGAGAAGTGGCTGAACTGCAAGAGCGACTTCCTCACCAAGTACCTGAGCAAGGTGTTGACAGACCTGCCCAGCTGCCCCTGCTCCTACCCACTGGAGGCCGTCTACAGTGCCGTCAACCTGCGGGATGAGCAGCAGGGCAAGAGCTTCCGATGGCGGGATGCCAGCGGCCCCAAGGAGCGCCTGGACATCTACAAGCCGACGGCACGCTTCTGCCTGCGCTCCATGCTCTCCCTTGACAGCACCACCCTGGCTGCCCAGCACTGCTGCTATGATGAGCACACCCGCCTCATCACCCGCGGCAAGGGGGCCGGTGTCCCCAACCTCATCAGCACCGAGTTCTCCCCGGAGCTGCACTACAAGGTGGACATGCTGCCCTGGATCCTCTGCAAGGGCGACTGGAGCCGGTATCATGCCGTCCGGCCCCCCAACAATGGGCAACAGTGTGCTGACAACCCCACTGAGGAGGAGTACCTCTCCCAGCTGCAGGAGGCCAAGGAGTACTAGCCACAGCCACTCTCCAAGGTGCCACAACCACCACTGGCTTGCAGCCCTGCGCAGCCTGGCCAGCCCTGACCCTGCTCATGGGCTTCTCAGTGGTGCCAGGCAAAACGGGGAGGATGCGCCGTCTGTCTCATCCCCTCAGAGGGGTGTCTCAGCCCCCCTCCGATTTCTGAGGGTGCTGGAGGTTATTGTGGTGCAGTCCCTGCCATGCCACCCAGGGCAGTCCTGCAGTCCAGGGCTCCTGGCCTGGCATGTGGAGAGCAGCAGGGCTGGGAGGTATGAAGGGAACAAGGGGCTGCTCCTGTCTGCTTTTATTCTCTGTGACCTTTCAACACAGCCTGTAAGCTGAGCTCAGGGTGAAGTGGGCTCAGCTCCTGCTGGCTTCATGCCACATCTGAGGAGCTGCTGCAGGCAGGGCTGCCTGCCCTTGTCTGTACACCTGCCCTGGCACATGCTGGTTTATGTCTGAAACTGGGGGTAAGTCTTCCTGGAGAGTGCAGGGCTGTCCCAGCCACACATACAGAGCAGGGCCTCCCCTGTCCTTGGGTTTGTGTGTGTACGGTTGGGAAGGAGCAGGGAAGGTCTCAGCAGGGTCCATGGGTCCAGGGGAGGGGGCTGTGGGGCTGAAGGAGACTGGCTGCCTGGGCTTCCTTGGCAAGATTGCCTTGCCACCAGAGTTTTGGCTGCCACAGCTACACATAGGTGGACCTCAGAGGAGGTCAGCATGGGGACACACCACCTGTGTGCATTTCTACCCCCCTGCCCTGGTGCTTGGGGGAGCAGGGTGGTAGCATCTGTGCAAGTCACAGCACTAGCCCTCCACTAGTCCTTGGCCCCCTGGCAGTCCCCACAGGGTGTCAGGAGCACCTGTGACACAGCCCCAAAGAAAGTCCTGTGTTTCCTACTCACAGCCTGGCCAGGGGCAGGAGGCACCTTGGCCACTGCTCATGCCATTGCTGGTGAGGAGCAAAAAGCACTGAGCTAAGCAAGGCCCTGCTCCATGCTGTGTCTGCCCATGTCCCCAGCTGCTCCATCCTGTGTCTGCCCAGGTCCCCACCTGGAGGAAGCCCAGACAAACCGAGCCATGGATCCCTCAGGCTTGCTTCTAGGCCAGGCTCACAAGTGTGGCTCCAGAAGAGGAAGACACACACGTGCTAATAATGTCAATGCCTGGTGTCCACAGATCATGAATCGTGATGCTCTCTGTTGGCACTTTGGTCTTGCCTGGGTTTTATTCAGCTTTTCACAGGTCCATGGCAGTGTCTTGCAGCATATTTTGGAAGCTTTTCTGCGGAGAAGCTAGGCAGAGCACCTTTGTCCCTGGACATTCAGTAGCTGAACTGGCAGAAAATTTATAGCTTTTATTTAATAAATTTGATGCATCAGGGGAAATAAAAGTCAAGCACACATAAAGAAGAATGGAGTAATTTCTACACTAGAGGTTTCATGCAAGGCTGCTAGCTACTCCGTGTACTTCTGCAGGGCACTGTTGAACCAGTAACTGGTCACAGAGGTCCTTAGTTGACCATCCTGTGCTGTCTGTCCTGCTTACAGTAGCTTTCTCCAGCATTGGTGAATATCCTTGGTCTGAAAGCTCTTTGGGGAATCTTTCGGGGGTGTCTTTATATCTATTGAGTGGATGTTGATCCTTTTGCCTTGGTTACTGATAGAATATTGCATCCTTGGTCATCCATACCTAAGACTTCATAGCTGGTAAAACAAAAGTATTAATGAAGTTATCACTGAATTGTTCTTACTCAACTATTACGCCCCTGTATCCCTAGACTCTGGTTATGGGTTCTATTAAAATACAGGCAGATGTCATCCATTTCCCAACTGGCATGCAGTCAGAGATGGCCAGTGTTCTGGAAATGGTGAGAAGGAAGAGAACCAAATAAGCACGGATGGAGACCTAGACCCTGGAAAATTTTCATGATCACTGCATATTCTCTAGCCCAGATGGTCATTCACTTGCTAGTTTCTGGCAAAGAGGTAGGTCATATAGAGGTAGTCAAGAGGGGGTGACAGTGATCTGGTGGCTTGGTTCTGGGAGCCAGGGAGCCTCAGCAAGAGACATGGAAGCAAACAAATTGAGTGGCTGAAGCCATGGAAGGATGAGCTTGTTAACTGCAGTCATTCAGCTGAGCATATTTCCACTCCCATACCATATGCTATCATTAACATCATCAGGCTCTCAGAGGAGTTTATTTACCATCAGTGCAGACTTCTTTAAAGCAACGTCCTGTTGAACGTGCCTAGTGTTCAGCATTGGACCCACGCATGGAAGCAGGACTTCCACAAACAGCTTTTCTTAAAGACTTGCAAAAGCTCAGCCAATTTGTTTGTTAGACTGGCTGTTCTCTAAGGAAGTGCTCTTACAATAAGAGTGTTACCCAGGATTTGTACCCTCCTCCACTTTATACTGGCTATGTCAACCTGTCTAACCCCCAGAAAAAAACCTGTAATTTCTGTAATAACTGGAGTTCCTGTCCAAGGGCAAACAGAAAATTTCTTGCTTTGATACCCCCCCATTCCCCACTGCCCTCACAAAAACTAGTTGAGAGCCAAGTAGCTGTTCTGCTTTGCTGTCTCTGTGGTTTGGACAATACAGACACAAACTGGAGCATGAGAAACAAGCAGTGTTGTTCCTCATACAAGCACCTTACACACTGTGAGGCTTTGCAGAACACTTGGAGAAGAGTAGACATTAAGCAAGTGGTTTTTTTTATATCCCATCAAAGATTCTGTCCAGCCCACTGCTATTTAGGTGATGAATCTCTAACCTTTCACTCCTTAAGTTTATTGTGGTTTTTTATGTATAATATATATATAAAATGTCTTTTATTCCTACAAAATTTCACAGAGAAGAATTCTTTAATCTGATGCTGCAATAAAGCACTTTATATATGTATATGTCACGCTGATGTCATTCAGTTGTGTCTGAAGCATATGTTGCTATTTATTTTGGTTGAGAGGGATGATACATTTAAGGCTATATGTCTTGGGTTCCCAGCCCTAGTTGGGGCCCTGATGGCTTTGCTTCCTTCCCTTAACATTTGCATTTGAAGTTGTCTGGCTGCAAAAGTCCCAGGTAAGGAAGACTAGCTGGAGGCCATCACACCATGGGATATGTGAAGTTCTGCTTACAGGGAAGAAAGCTTCCTAGAAGAAGACCATCAGGGTCAGTGCTGAGAAGCAAATGCAGTGCCTGTGCCCCAGCCCTGACCTTGGGTTTTATTCCATGGTCAGCCTGGCCAGAGCTGGGTACTGCCTGACGGTCCAGAACACCGCTTTAAGCAGGGGTGTTGAGCATGGAAGCAGGGAGAATAAAGCCCCAGCATCATCCCAGCTGAAAAACTGGCTTGGCAAACCACCTCCAAAGCCAACAGCTAATTATAGCAGGGGGATTTGCAAAGCTTTCCAGGGATCACAGCTTTTCATTGCTGTTAATTTAGTGCATAAATCATGAACACTTCCAAGCTCTTGCTGTTTCCAGCTGTTTCCCCTCCTTCTCTCTTGCTCCTTTTGTTTTGTGCTTGCTGCACATCTGTCAAGGGTTATCTGCTACTCCAGCATGGGACTGTGCTTCACAGCTGCCTGGCACCATTGCTGGCCCCTGCCCAGGGGGAGCAGGTGACTTCTCTCAGTGAAGGATGCTAGGAGCTTCCTGCTGGCCTTCTGCAACATCAAAAACATTGTTGCATGGAGCCCAAGCCAGGGGGAGCGGGCTGAGCTCCACTGTGCTCTGAGAAAATCCCTCTTTCCCTGGAGGGGCAGTCAACAGTTACTGCTGTGTATATAACATGCCTAATGTGCTTTTATCCTCTGCAACAAGGTCCTTGCTGTGTTGGATGATGTGCCCTGCTGTGAAACTCCTGGGATATAGAAATCCCACAGCCAGAGGATGGAAGCAGGAAGAATTCCTGCCCTAATTCTGCAGGTGCTGAGGACCTGGAGGTATCACCTGAAATCACAGAGTGGGTCTGTGGCAGTCTTAAGCTGCACTTTTGCCTGCTGCTTTGAACACAAAAATTCTTGACCGGTTGCTGTTGAGTTGTCTTAGTCTGCCAGCCTGGGCTGGAGCTGAGCTGTACCAGTCCCCTGGCAGCCAGCGTGCAGTGGTGTTCGTCTGCACACAGAAGGAGCTGTGTCCAGATTTTGCTGGGGCACAGGTGGGGTGAGTACAGCCCATCTCTCAGGGATGAACTTGAGATTTTGTTGGAACATGTTTACAACAACAGAGATCCCATTACCTGTCTGATGTTTTTCAGGGCTCCAGCTCCAAGAATCCACTTCTTGGAAGGCACACAAAAAGCCCATCTGGGCCCAGAAGGATCTCCTTTGGAAGGAGAAGAAAGAGAATGATAATGCCAGGAGAGTTTAGCCGAAGCCTGTGCAGCAGGCCTGAACTGCAATGCCTGGTATTAGCCGAGGAAGGAGCAAGATGTGGTTGTGGTCTGTGGATCTTGAGTAAAAGCTGTAGTTCTAGAGGAGAAACAAACCTTTCAGACACCCCTGTTGTGGTCTGTGAAGGGATGCACCCCACTGTGTGGCCACATTGGTCTTCCGTGATGGTGGCACACCTCTGGAGCAGAAGATTAGAAAAAAAAAACAAACCCCAACACGCCACAGGTTTTCAGCTCTAGTCCTGCTGACCTCACTTTTCTACTTGGTCAAGATCATTTTTGATCCTAAATTTGTCTCCTAAACTTGTCTTTTACAGCACCAGTGGTAATGTAATTTTTTTTTTAAAATTTTAAGTTGACAATTATATTCTATACTGAAATATACTGGATTCATTACAGTTTTATTAGGCCTTCCCTTATTTACTAACAAAACTAATACACAGAGCATTGCCTACAGTCTTAAAAAAGTTCAAAGATCCCTTTGGTTTATTGTTTGATGGTTGCTCCTTACTCATCTCCATGTGCCAATAATAGCATATTCAGTGAGGATGCATCCACCTCTGACTTTCATCACTGTGAAAAATTCACTTCTGGTTTTCTAACCTTTGTTTTCTTTAATTCACAAGACTTTCCCTCTTATCCTATGTCAGGTTCTTAAGGAGCCTTTGGGCCAGAGTATGCTGAACCTTGCTTTTCCCCCTAATCTTATACATCCCTCCCTTCCCCAAATAGCTGAAGGACTGCAAACTGTGACTGTCTCCCAGCACTTCCAAGTAAAGGAAAGGTCTGGGGTTTGTCATTAGCATCGTGTAGCTGCACCGGAGGTCAGCTGTAGCTGAAGGAGTGTGTGTCTGCTGGCAGCAGGCAGATGTAGTACAGCGACCTTCTCTAGCATGACTTAAGGCTCAGATCTCCTTCACCAAGTAAGTGTCTGAAGTGGTGTAAGGCCTTAATTACCATTGCTGTGCTCCATTAGAGCTGGCACAGCCTGGCACGCTCTGCCTGAGTGCACAGCCTGGCCTTTTGGCGCAAGCTTTCCTTCACCGCCAGGTCAGTCCAAGGATTCACGTGTGAGCAGCAGCCAAGGCACGGCTACATTACACAGCCTGTTCTGCTGCTGTGGGGATGGTGATTTCCAGCCTGCAGGGCAGGGAGCCAGCTGGGGAAGCACCAGCATAACTCAGAGTAGTCAGTTTTGCTGGAAGAGCCCTCAAATGGCCTCTGAGCAAAGCCCTTAGTCCGTGAGCCCCATGCATGTGGGTTGCTGGCGGAGGCCAAAGCGTGTCCTATTAGAGTAGCAGCAGGATGCCTGAAGTAAACCCTGCTTGTGATGAAAGGAAGGCAATTAAAATTCCACTTCAGTTGCCTTCCTGTCCCACTTCCTAACCTTCCAGCAGCAGGTGATTAGCAGGGCCTGCCTTCTGCTGCCCTGGCCCAGCTGTGCCAGCAGAGCCTGCAGCAGGCGAGCACTGCTACCACAGCATAGCTGCCAAAGCACAGCAAGGACATTGCAATTCAGCTGTCATGTTTGCCTCATTGACTTAGAACAAGATCATTATTTCAGTTTTTAAATAGTTTTGCTTTTCTTTTACCAAATTTTTGGCTGTGAACTCACTTGATAGCCCTGTTGTTTAAGGTTTCCCATGTTTCTGTCCAGGATTTCCCAAACAGAAAACCAAGCATACATGCTGTACAGTGACATCAGTGTGCCTCCATCATGTTACCCACCCCCCATCCCCCCAGCCTACCAGGTGCATACAATAGTTCATCTGTGCGCAGAAATCTTGGCAAAATACCTGCATCCATTTTCCCAGCCAGCCAGTGCTTTAGGGAAGACAACCCTGCATGACACAGGGAAGCTCGACCATATCTACAGCTGCCTCTTTGTACAACTTCCTTTGCTCTCACAGGTCAGCTCAGGGATGAGTACGCACTACAGAACTGAGTTCCATGCTGCATTCTTGATGTCTGTCTGTACACACTTTATCATGATTCTTTCATACTTCAGCACTTTGGAATAGTGAGAACAGGCAAAATGCTTTTTATAGTTTAGAAGGAGACTCAAACAACTCCATTCAGGGCTTTTTTTAACAGGCACTAAAGTTATTTTTTCCTGTCTCCTCTATTGAAGGGAACAGTTACCACATACCATCCAGATTTAAAAAATTTAAAAAACCCAACAAAAATCCCCAAACCAGTAAATTTTACCCAGTAACATTACTTTCTTCTAGCTTACTAGAAGAGCTCTGCAGGAAACACTTGCAGAAAACAAAGTATGCAAGAGAAGCTCATGCCTCAAAAAGAAAACCAAGCACTTCTGTCACCCTTGAAGTTAAGCAGATTGACACTTTTGATAAGTCAGATTTTCACCCCTCCTATAAACAAGTTTATTGCTTTTGAAGACCGCTCCAAGAACTAAACTGTATTAGCAGGTGAGAAAAAGTGATTTTTTTCTTCCTCACCAGTTAAAGCAACAGCTGAAGTATGAGTGAAAAGTACTGCACTCCGTAGACTCTAAATGGAGGTGGGATTTATTTCTGAAAAAAAACAGTTTGCTTTGGCCTGAAGCTTTCGGAATTAGCTGGCCCTGGACCCCACAACCTTCTAGAACCATTCTGTAGGTGGCAATTTCCCTAGAACTGGTTTGCATGATTGTCATTCTTGTAGAGCAGACTAGTGGAAGTATAAGAAATTAATGTGTTGAAGAAGGGGATGTGCAAAGGAAAGGAACAGCTTGAACAGGATCACAGATCCCTTAAAAAATGTTTGAAACATTTACTAGCGGCAGATCAAAAGCAGAGAGAAAATGAGCAGCTGCTCAGACTAAAAACTGCATCAAGCTCATGCTCTCTACTCCCCCAGAAGTGAGGAGTAAATCACATTGGCATCAGCACTCCTCATTGATCAGTGTTTTTCCAGACAGATCCCTCCCTCAGCCTATCACCCAACCCTTTGAACTCCAGCCGATTTGAGGACACAAATTCCACAGTGTTTTTTTAAGTTAGGTTTATTTAGCAATAGAAGTATGTACATGTAAGAGAATCCCCTGCAGCACAAGACATGCACAAAGCAGTGAGGGACTGAAAGTGGTGCTGCTCCATGGCCTTCCTCATCACCTGTCATCCCACTTTACTCAGCGGCAGGGCCAAGATTAGAAAGGAACAGGCGAGAAATTTATCAGTCCATGTGGCAGAACCTTCAGGCAGAGCCTCCCAGCAACTGGTATTAAAACAAGCGGGCGCCATAACCAAATGTCTGTTTAATGCCCTCGAAGTAGTAGCGCTGCCAGCCTTGCTTTGTTCTTTCTTCCTCACTGGCAGGAATGCCCTTGCCTTCCAAGCACACCTCTGTCTCGCCACCTTTGTCATTGAAGTTCAAGGTAATGGTTGCAAAGTGCCCTAGAGGAACCAAAGCAAATCTGTCAGCAGCGTGTAGTACAGTACATACAGTCCCCCAGAGCTGCTCTGCCCCTCCTTTCACAGGGCACCACTTAAAAGACTCTTCAAGGTCCTTCGCAGAGGATCTACTTATGGCAGCTGCAGGCCTTCCCTAGAAACACAGGCAGGAGAGGGCTCCCTCTTCCTGGGGTTTGAAGCAGTTGCAGCTACAGCTGCACAAGCAGCTACTTCATCCTTCCTACCTGGTCACCTCAACCACACAGTGGCTGAAGATGCAGACATGATAATGTGGGATAAGAAGCTGGGATAACACTGGAGCAGCTCCCAGAACACAGTGCGTTCCTCGATCGCGAGCCACAATACAGTGTGGCAAACAGGGCTGGAATCCTTCAAAGACAGGCAAGGGCAGTAATACCATAGTCCATTTCTGGACTACTTACCAGCTGGCCAAGATTTAAATCTCCATTTCATAACAAGTTGCTTCTCAGGAACCTTGAAAAGGAAGACAAAGACTGAGTAGTAATTTTTTGTAAATCCTACAGTCTAACAGAAAACATCTAGAATTGTTTTGATATGAATGAATCCTTAGAGATCCCTTGAGAAACACACACACAAGAGAGGGAAAGAGATTTTAAGTGTCATTTTCTTTTCAATCCCCTTCTAGAAAGGTATGCAATAGTACAGCCCTGAACACTGCGACCGAGTCCCTGTCCAGAAGGCTTTAGTGGCAATTGGGCCAAAGAGAAAAAGGGTCAGTTACTATCTTTAACACTCCTCCAACTCCCGATAAGTAAAATCACACAAAAACGGGAGATCTATGACTGGAAGCCACATTTTCTCCCCAGACTGAAGTCCCATGCATTAATCCATGCTGTTAGAAATGCTTCAATAGCCACAAAAATTATAGATAACTATTGGGCACCAGGTAGAACCCCACAGTTAGCTAACAGAAGCATTGTTACAGAACTGATAGGAAGTTACAGCCTGATAAAAGTGCTGCCTCTGAGCAAGATACACCTGAACTAGTTAGTACTTACTAGGTCAACAAACTCTCCTGTGACACTGCCATCCAGCAATTGAAACTTGCCTCCTTTATCGGCCTCCAAGGTGGCTTGTGCGTGGGTGAAAGCTTGAACCATCTGAAAAGAATTCAGGAGCAGACCTGTATTACTTGACATTATCTTCCTGCAAACTTGTTGCCTCCCACCCAGCTACAAAAGTTCTGGAAGAGGAGGTAAGTCACTAGTGTAAGGTTTTCAGCAAAAGACAAAACCCCTGCCCTGGCCAGAAAAGCAAGGTTTTAGCCACTGCAGCAACATTTTGCCTGCCCAAGGAAAAGAACCCCCAGCTTTCTAATGCTCAGTGTTCTGAGTCACACATTGGTTTACTTTGTTGATTTCTTAATGAAACCTAGTTCTAAGAAAAAATATTCTTTGCTTTTTCATTTTTCTTATCAAAATAGGAGGAACAAAAGACTAAGACCATGTTTAAATATGACACAATGCTGCTCTCTCCTCCTAATCTATGTAATAGTGTGCAGAAAAGTGGAAGGTAGTTCCCAAAGTATGCTTTGATACCACCTAACCTTAAAAGGAAAAAACCAAAACAAACCAGAAGCACACAACTGTAAATCCCAAGTGATGTGGCCACGTGCAGTAAGGGATACACCTACAGATAGATGCTGACAGCAGTCTGGAACTTGCTTCTGGTTGGCATTAATCCCCTCTTGTCAGCTGTGTGAAAAGATGCACACACAAGCTTTAAGCAACTACTCTGCAGAACAGCTTTCTTATTCCATTCTCATGGATTGTGAGTGGCCTACAGAACATCTTAAAATGCTTATTAGGAAGAGCCTCCTATATGCAAAGAACAACTCTCAGAACAAGCCAGGCATTACCTCCTGAGTAACGAATACCCGGTAGAGCTCTTCAGGAGATGTTAAGAAGGTGTCCTTCAAGCTGATCTTACAGGTAGGGATCTTGACTCCAATGGATTTGGACTGCGATGGGGCAGTACTGCTCCTGGCAGCCGTCTAACAAAACAACAAGGAAAACAAACACATACACACTTTTTTTCACACAAAAAAACCCACCAAACCAAAAATCAACAAATGGTTCACATATCCAAGGGGAAAAACAAAAGCTCTTGGTAAAGATGCAATTAGATACAACCATACTTAAATGTAAAAAGCAGATTTATCACTTTGCTTGGAAGAAACATCACGTGCTGCCAATGGAAACAGTCACACCTATTCCACAGATTGCCAATTCCTTAATGTATATATCCTATATACAACATAGGTTGCTCCTGTAAGCCCCAGAATCTATAACAGTGTACCTTTATTCACTGATCCCAAAGCATGTTTGCACAGTTTTGTTTACCTTGTGGTCTTCTGCTTTAGGAGCCACCTGAGGTGCTGTTTCCATATGTTCACCATTCACTGTGGGCAAAATCATGCCCTGGGTGAATTCTGGAAAGAAAGGAATGTGCCCATGAAACCAATAAAAGATCAAGTAAACCTTCTGACTGTACTTCGAAATACACAATCAAAAAGGGCCTCCTGGCTTCCCCCTTGCTCTTGGTGGCATCCGTGACTTGAAACAGTTTTTAGAAAAAGTAAACAGACCTCTTTTTAGAAGCAATTAATTCTTTCCCTCACTACTGTCCACCGAAGGCCCTGTCAGAACCTGCCTTACACTAACAATTAGGAATTTACCTCCTCTTCGCAGCCTAGACATAGCATCTTCCACACGCAGCTCTCACATTAATGTTGGTTAGCTTTAGACTTAGGTAGCTTTTTTCCTCTCTCACTCTGTAATATAAATTGCAATCACATCTCAAGAACTTTTGCTTTGCTGGCCTAGACACACCAAATCAAGCTGCTTTTTTTTTTTTCCCATTTCTTTTCACACTGGCTCTTCATTTCTTGTATCACTGCAGTAAACCATAGTAACTTCTAACTCCCTCTTTGATTTCTCTTTATCGACACCACATGCCGAGACTACACATGGAAACCCAGGCAAGGCCTTGCCAGCACCCTGTCCAGCAGCACTAACACTTTTGTAATTCAATCAGAACCTTCAGCCTCTTTCAGAATTATATTTGCTTTTTCTCCAGCTCAGTCACTTCTGCTTTTACCAAATACAACATTTTGCTTTTTTCTTCCTCTTCATCTTTTCAGACTGGCAAAATTCCATTATAAAGCAGAATTTTATCATGTGTGCATAAACCTGTATACTGCAATGCTTGGTTCCCACCTGTTCTCATTTATTGCAGCCCACAAGATCATACAGTTTTTCCTGATTAGCATTCTTATTTTTCACTGGGTGACTGCATCTCCCAGCCTGAACACTATAGTGCCTGAAAAAAAGCCCAAAATTACAAAAATTTGAACCTGGAAAAACAGCAATCAGTGGTGGTTTGTACCGACCATATCTAGAACATGTAGTGTAATATAGGTAAATGGGTATAAAAAGCAACTGTAGCATTCCCAGCCTCTATTTGAGAGGAAAGCCAAACTCAACCAAAGCACATTCATTCAATTCCAACTGCTGGACTCAAATATAATTTTTAAAAAAAATGTATTTGATGCAGATGCTAAAACAGCTCATTAAAAGACAGCAACAAAACCTGCAGAGCAATTTCCAGACATCAGTTACTCTAAAATCCAAATAACACTAGATGTCTTTACTAGTGCAGCGAGAAAAAAAAAAGCAACACCAAACAAACCACAAACTGGAGAAGATATCACTTTCCAAGGGAGTAAGCAAATGGAAGGCCAGATTGTGCCCACACGCAGTGACTGTGTCACTGGGTGACAAACACATTTTACTGGCTTTCGTTTTCTCTATAGCTGAGCTTCAGCATGTGAAGGGCATTCTCAGTTTTAAAACATAAATCCAAAAATACTGTTTATTACTGGTTTATCACAAAACCAATCTTTCTGGGCTGTGCTATACTGTCTAGAACCAGAAGCGCTTCTTCCCAAATCCTAACAATTTCCAAAATACAGAAAAGTTCCTGTTATTGCTCTGACACCTTTCTGTTGAGACGGAGTGAGCAACTTGTCTCTTTACCCCCATCCCTTCTTTAGAATTAGTCCATATGGGTTACCATAACACTTCTCCCTCTCAGTTACATACCCGTTTTGAGAGTGCTGATGTAAGTTTTCATTGCATCTCTAATTTTCTTTGCACCCTCTTGCGTCATCAGGGTCTTCAAGTTAGTGTCAGGCTCATCTTTAGCAAGGCTGACAAGGATCTGAACAACAAAGATAAGCATTGATTAACAAGGACAAATGTGCATGCTTCTTTTATTACTCAATCCAACATCACAGACTTTGGCTAAACTTTCATAAACAGCCCTGAAGTTTCATTCATCTTTCACTTCATCTCTCAGCCAACAGTACTGTACATGTGTGCCTAAATACCTTCTTGTGCTATAGAGCCCTTGTACCCAGAAGACAGAAATTAATTTGATAAAGATACACAGTGAAGGAGCGACTCTCTGTTGGGGAGTGTAGTGACAGAATTAAAGATAATGGTTTTAAGTTGAAAGAGGGTAGATTTAGATTAGATCATTCTTTACTCTGAAGGTGGTGAGGCACTGGAACAGGTTGCCCAGAGAATCTGTGGATGCTCCATCCCTGGAGGTGTTCAAGACCAGGTTGGATGGAGCTCTGAGTAACCTGGTCTAGTGACAGATGTCCCTGCTCATGGTTGAGAAGTTAGTAAATGTATGACCTTTAAAGATCTCATCCAACCCAAACCATTCTTTGATTCTATTAACTTAAGCAGTCTCTAGCAGTAAAAAATTCTCCACAAATGTTCTAAGAAAGGTAACAGGGAAGGAAATATTAATGCTGTGAGTATTCCTGTTAGCATACTCCATACATCCAGCTGTGCTTACCTCAACTTCATCGATGTCATTTTCATCCGAGAGGTTAGGAATCTCCACATAACCTTTGTACTTCACTCCTGTCTTTGAGGTGCCTGCAATTATAATTATATTGTTCACATCAACCTTTTTTACTCTGGTTCTTGTAAAAGCAAACTTACATTGTATCAAAATACAACACCTCCCTTTACTTTTATTTGCCAAGTGAGATAAGTATCCTTACCCTTAACATTATACATGAATCTGACCTTGAAACAGGAGGGGTGCACCTCACTCACCGGTCCACGCCAGCTTGATAGCCCACTCATAGAAGAAGATAAGTTTCCCTTTGCGGTTATTAATGGAGGCCTCTCCATCCAGTTTGCTCACTTCTGTCACCTCACACGCCCCTTCCTCACCCTCCACCCTGACAGGCAGGAGGAGAGCTTTCAGCCGCTCCGTGGACCAGTTCGAGGCATCCCTCTCCGTCCTGCAGGAAAACCGAGCGGGGTGACAATCTGGGACAGGTCATGCTGCCAGCACATATTGGGACTATCCAGTGTTCCCCGATTCTTGTCCCCCTGACCCGCTTCAACACAAACACACAAAGATTTCTTCCCCAGGCCACCTTCACGCACTCCCATCCACACGCACGGAGCCGGGGGCCGCCCCGGAGGATCAGCCCGGACACCTCCCGCCTCAGCACCAGTCCGCAAGGAGGGGACGGGGGGCGGCCCCTCTGCGCGCGACTCCGGCCGTGCAGCCTCATCCGCCCCCGGGCCTCCCGGGCAGATCTGGGAGCAGCCGCCCCGCTCACCAGTGCCAGTTGTTGACGTTGGTGGCGTCCGCCCGCTGCTCCACGATCCAGCGCGGGTCTCCCTCCCCCCACTTGGCCATCGGGACCGGGATTGCCGCCTCCGCTCCGAGCACCCGTGGAAGCTGCTAGAACGGCCGCGCCGCCTCCCGCTTTCCGCCGGCGCGGGCCCTTCCGGCACGCCCCCGCGGCGCAACCCCGGCTTATTGGTTCCGCCCGGCTAATTGGTTCCGCCACGCCGCCAGCAGCTGGGGCTAGGGCTAGTGCTCCCGTCCCGTCCCGTCCCGTCCCGTCCCGTCCCGTCCCGTCCCGTTCCCGCCGGCCCACTGCTCCCGGAGTCAGCCCACTGCTCCCGGAGTCAGCCCACTGCTCCCAGAGCCCTGATGCCGGCTGCCGGCCCAGACACCGCACCGCCTCGCGCACGGCTCGATGGGACTGGTAGTCCGAAGACACGTCATGTGGCCAGCGGGGCACGCCGGGACTCGTAGTGCATGAACGAGGAGCGGCCGCGCCGCGCTAAGCCAAAGAACTACAAGTCCCGACGTGCCTCGCGCGTAGCTCCCCGCCCCGCCCTGCCCTGCCCTGCCGTGAGGACAGCGGCGCTGCTGGCGCGGGAGGGGCGGCGAGGTGAGAGAAGGGCCGGGACCGGGACCGGGGCTGGGGCCGGGACCCGGACCAGGACCAGAGTCAGAACCAGAACCAGAGGCGGGGGTGGTGATGCCCCCGAGGCAGCCGCTCCCTCCCTCTGCTGAGGCAGTCGCGCGGTGCCGTTGCAGATGAGCAGGGTGCGGGCGGATGAGGAGGAGTACTGGCACAGCTCCAAGTTCCGGGCCTTCACCTTCGACGATGAGGATGACGAGCTCTCGCAGGTAGGGAGGGTCCGACCCCGGGACTGCCGGTGAGACACCCTCGCCGGGAGGGCCTCCGTGGCCGTCCCAGCCCAGGCCTGGGCCCTGCGGATCGCGAAGGGTTGATGTTCTGTGGGTGCATTGTCACCTCCTGCCCACTGCGGACGGTACCAAGGGTTCCTGTCTCTCCCCCCACAGTAGCCAGTCCGAAATTTCATTAGGACGGTGGTTCCTCGGCCACGCCCCAAACTGCATCTCCCGGTGGTTGAGCTGTTAGTATCTGTGTAGATGTCCAGTGGTGAGGAAGGACTACTTCGTGTGCTGAACAGCTACACGACTAAAATACCATCCCGAGAAGAAGCAATGAAAGCTGAAGAAGCTGTATTCAAAGTTCTTTGGGAGATTGTTTGATGGTAATAGGAAATGAAATGCATTCTGCAATTCTGATAGTCCTTATGCAAGCTCGCTCTTTTGTGTGTAGCTAAAGGAATCCAAACGGGCAGTGAACAGCCTTCGGGATATTGTTGATGATGATGATGACGACCTCGAGAGGGTCAGCTGGAGCGGAGAACCTGTGGGAAGTAAGTGCAGAAGTGCTGCAAATTATCCTTGAGACAGAGGGAGTTTAAAATTGGTGCTTAAGTCAAGTCACTTAAGTCAGCAGTATTATTTGCTATCTAATCCTGATGTCTAATCTGATTCTGGTCTCCCAGGTCACATTGTGAGCTACTTGATTTACCTGAGTAGATCCACTGAAAAGAGAGTGAGCAGAAGCCCAAATTGTGTAAAAAAGAGGAGTGCAGACAAGTGGAGGGAATTCACTGTGTTTTTTCTAATATGTAGCCAAGCTCAGAGCAGGTAATTTGGAGGTTATGGATTGATATTCACGACGCACAGGTGGCCTGCAAGATTCTAGGTGATCATTTCCTTCACAGTGCTGCCTGAAATGGCACTATTTAAAGTTTCTGTGGTTTGACCCCACAGCACTTTAAGCAGATAATCCAAGGTGTAATGTGTGTTTATAGAATGACTCTTACACTTGAAATTTGAAAGGGAGCTGTAAACATTGAGCAGATGTGTTTCTAGTGATGATGGGAGTGAGCTCATGGCCCACACACAATGCTGTGTGCCATGCTTTTGAGTTCATGACCCACAGAATATGTGGCACTTGCTAGCCAGTGTCAAACAATGAAAATATATATATGGATCACCCAAAGGATCTTCAAAGATCTTCTTGTCCTTTGCTGTAGCTCCTCCCTCTGGTTTCTTTTCCCACCCAGGGTCTCTCTACCTGTTGTGGTTTTTTGTCTATCATCCCGATCCTAAAATATGTGCGTTGTGCAGCTATGTGAAAACAAGGGGAAACTGTGCCTTGAACAGGCAGGAGGGAGACATATGCATTGTTGCCAGCAGCATGTGCACACTGAGAACTGTTTTGTCTGTGTGGGAAGGAAAGCTGTCTTAGTCTTCCAGTGTTCAGGAATGCATGCTCTTAGGCTTCTGCAATTTGAGGTAGGCCAGGGACTCTGTCTTGCTTTGTACTTTCAGAGCAAGGACTATGCTTTGCCCCATGCAATAATATATAAATGGTGGGGGTGTCCGTGTATTCTTTTCACACAAGCTGTAACCAGCTGTACAACGTTGCTGAAACCAGCCATTTCTGGAGGACAACATGCCGCTGCTTAACAAGCAGCATTACATGAGACTGGGATTCCGCATGGAGAGATGCACTGCGTCTACTTAGTGCTGAGGGTCACACTTAGCAAGATGCTAGTGCAGAACTGACCAGCACACGTTTGGTAATGTTTCTGCCATGCCAGAAGATCATTCTTTACAGACTCTTTCTTGGTTAAAAATGACCTTTGTCTGCATACAGGTATCTCCTGGTCAATCAAAGAGACAGCCTCCGGCAGCACTAGCTCCCTGGATGGCCGAGACTCCAGCCTACAGAAGGGCTCTTCCTCCTATGCTGCTCTTCCCAAACAAGCTTCTTCCTACTCCCTAAGCAGCCTGTTCAAAGGTGAGGGTCATTATATACCATATTGACAAATGTGTTTTCCCTTAAGACTGTCAAGGGGCAATTGTGTTATCTTACGTAAATGGTTTTATGAAATGTATTGCAAAACAGGCAAGTTCCAATCTTTCCTCAGGGTGGAAGGGTATTGCTCACTGGTCAGAAATTGAAGACTGTCTTGTCCGGTAGATCGCATGCTTTTATGGAGTGGGAAGGGGCTCTGGAGATTACAGCTTTTTAAAATCCAGGTTCCACAGAACAGCAAGGTAGAGCACAGCACTGTGTGGCAATCCATTTAGTTGGTGGAAAAGAGCAGGCTGCAAAGGGACTGGCTTGACCTACGTAGCCCTCATTTGGTTTTCAGTTCTGTAAAGAAGACAGATTGATTATCCTTTATTTGGAGCTCAGCTGGCTGCTGTTGGTGTTGGTTCAGCAAACACATGATAGTGGCAGCGTAGCTGGTTACAGGGGGAACTGTGCAGCAGGCTGTGTGCAAACAAACACAGCTTGCAGGAGTTCAGCTCTGTTCTCTCACAGACAGCAAAGCAGCTTTTACTTTGTCTCTCTTTCTCTGGGGTGTTTTTTTACTCTCAACTTTGACAGTAAAGTGATGAAGAAAGGCACCCAAATCGCAGCTCTGATGGATGGAGCTGTCCATGTTGCCATGGCCTGTGTTGCAGTGCTATGTGCTTGAGCCTCTGCTCTGCAGGTAGATGAGTGAATTCAGGCTCTAACCTCTCCAGCCCTCAGCACCAAGAGAGCAGATAGGGATGGAGTGTGATGTGGTTTGCGATGCCACAGACAACTTCAACAACTTAGAGTGTAAGCAGGTGAGCCCCAGCTGTGCTGGTGTAGTATGAATAACTGTACAGAGTGGCTTGTTCTACAGTGTCATAGCTGCAGTAAACTGACTTGCAGTCTAGACTTATGTTCCCTGTGCAAGAGACGTTGCTGGTGAAGGGGCAGTCTCTCATCAGTGTTTTTATTTCAGGACGAAACAAACTCCCAAGTTTTCAGTCCCTTTCAGATGGTAAGTTTTGGGTCCCCGCCTCATTTTGGGAGGGGTGCAGAGTTACATGAAACAACGCATTTCCAAAAAAAAGGGGAAGTGTCATCTGCCTTACAGTGCAAAAAGGGAAACTGAATCATGTGCTGCCTAAAAGTTCAATCATGGGTGGTTCTTTCCTCAAAGAAATTAAAGAATTGGCATGGTGATCTGGGGTAATTACTCATGTACAACTGGCAGCTGTTTGTTTTAGAGCAATGCTGTATTGCCATTTGGTGCTTAAGTTTGGGTCTTCTGCCATGAAAACCAAGAATGGGATGGGTTTGGAAGTGGATGTGAATCAGGATTTTTATGTGCTGCTCAGCTGTGCCTTTCCCTCTCAGCCCTCACTGACACGGGAGTTAAAAATTACGCTCCAGAGCTGCGCAGACCAAGAGCTGAGTACAAGGTGAGCAGCCTGTGCTTGTTGTATGCTGGGATTAGTGAAATTCCTACTCCACTGTTTTCATGGGAAGTGAGTAATTGCTGTTTCAGACAGAAGAGGGCAATGCAGGGAATAGGACAGGGAGCTGCAAAATGCAGCCTTGCAGTAATTTAGGCGTTCTCTCCTTTTGCTCAGAAGTAGGGAGCTTTGCTGGGGGTCTTGGTTACTCTTTAATGAATAGCCCAGCGGTCTTTGTGGAAAGGATTTTTAAATACTGCTTTGTCTGTAAGCTGCTTTCATGCTGGGTCAGATAAACTAGCATCACATGTGGTTTTTACAGTTTTTTAAATATGAAAGCATTGAAATTTCCTGTTCATGAATTGCTGGGACAACACAGAGGGAGTTTTGCAGAGGCAGTGTTCCAATTGGCAGGAATGTTTGTCTACCAGATATGCTGTGGTAGGTGTTGGAGAATCTAGAGGATTTTAGGACTGGGTGGGTTCCTCTTACTAGGTGTGAGGCTGTAGTTCCATGTCCCTAGGTCCAGGCAGTAACAGGACTGAGCACATATTCCCTACAGATACAGACATGTACAATACTAACATGGCTGCCTGCATGGATTAACACTGACAGAAAGCAATGCCTTTATGAACAGACACAAACAGAAAACAGTCAAGCTTGATCCTGAGCTTTCTCTCTGTCTGACCAGTTCCACTAGTGGAACATACACACATTCTATGGGTCCCTCCAGTAGCTGGTCTTAGACATCTGATTTGTTTTGTAGCTGAATCCCAGACCCCAGTCTCCTCCAGTAGCTGGCACTTGCATCCTTGAGCTGCTAGGGTTCATGGTCCACCTATCCTTGGCCATCTGATCCTCCCCAGGTTAGTGTATTTATGTCAGTTAGCTATTAATGACATAACTTAACAGACAGCACTTCCTCAAAGCACAGCAGGAGAAACAAGTGTGCCCTGTAGTGTTCTGTTCTGGGCCTGCAGAAGCAGTGAAACAGGAAGGAAAAGGATTATACAGCCCCTTAAATGCAGACAGGGGTGGTGTAAGTGGGATGGAACAAAGAAGGGAAAGTTAGTGGCAGCTTTTGATGAGTGTCCTGACAGTGACAGGCTGAGAAGCTGCCTCTGGCCAAAGGTGCTGGAGGGAACGCTGGTGCTCGGGATATTTGACACTCAGCTATACATTGATTTGAGAGACTCATGTGCAGACGTCCCCTAACAGGACTGGGTCAGACCTTTTATCCTTAGATTTGGGCTTTCAATAAATCTTCAATGGATTTTAAAAGTTCTCAGAGCTGGTTCTTGTTGCTCCCTTTCTCTGGGCCTTTTGAGGCAGAAAGCTGAATTGCAACCACTGGCTTGAGTGCCTCACAGAGGCCTAGATGACTTTATGGTATCTGAGTTCAGGAGTGGCTCAGGCCACCATCGCATTTTATCCAGTGTTTCAGATCACAGTGTCTGAAGGCTGCAGGGGGAAGATTCTGGTCGTTGCAGCAGTGGTAGCATATTACCTTAAGATGGTCCTCCTACAGGCTTCAATGCCCTTGTCACATTGTCCTTGTCTTGTGCGACTCCCCAGGTGCTTGCCTGAGGCTGTTGTCCCTCACTCTCCATGCTGCTGTGGAAGGCTCACCAGCAGAAGTCTGTCTGAATTATAACAAGGAACTGACTCCTTGCCCCTCAGTTTTGGGTTAGTCTATTTTGCATGTATTTTGTTTGTCTTGAAAGCAACAAAATCCATAGTTTGCAAGGAGGACAACCTGCTGCAATGCACTTCTTATAAAGGATATGATGACAGACCTTACTGAGGCAAGAGAAAGGCTCTGTTAACATATGAGCCTTTAGCTTCCCTCCACACCAGCATGTGCAGAGTCTGAGGGCTCAGCATTTGCACCTGAACAATGTACATACACATCCTACTAACACCTTCCCTGGAGAGGCTGGGTAAGTGTGAGTAGCTACATGTGGGCCATCACTAATGCAACAGAAGTGGAAAGCAGCTTGGAGACTGCTGACATGATCTGAGGCTTAAGAGTGCTTTCTTTTTCTTGTGGCAGGATTACAGCAGTAATTGGAGCCCCAAAGATACAGTCAGGCGAATGCAGAGGGGCAAGGTAAGGACTTTACTCTCCCACCTGCTTGTAAGAGATGGAGGGTGGGTGGTCCTAAACTGCTTTATACTTTCCTATGCTCCTGGCTATTCTGGGAGCAAGGAGGGGATCTGTGTTGCTTGCAACACCTAGCAGGGATGGTGGTCTGCCTGTCTGTTACTTTGCCAGGTGACAGTGCTGGGATCACACTAGCTCAGGAGCAGCAGGAGTTTTGTTGCTTTGTTTACTTGAGTTGTCCCCTCAGCAAGGCTCTGACAGTAGGTATCTGTACTGCTGTGTCCCTTTCTACCGTTTCTGCTCCCTGGGGCTGGGTTTATTTTAAAAATCTGAGGGGGTGGGGCTTTATCTCCATTCTCAGTTGGTGGCAAATGGAGGGAGGAAGACTGAAATGGTCTTGGTTTCACTGGAGCTGTAATCTTAGTCTCAGCTACCCCAGTGTGCAGTGAACACATAGGGAGATTGTGGTTTTACTCTGCATGTGTCTCATTAAAGGCTGAGGTGAACTAAAGGTTGAGAGAGGCCACAGATATGGAGTAGGAAGAAGGGAGAAAGAGTTACAACTCTACTTTTCTGGTCTCCTTTGTGGAAAGGGGCCTGCAGAGTTCCCTCCTCCTGTCAGGGCTAGTGGTTTGTGGTGTACAGGAAAGTTTTGTCTTGTTAGAAGGGTGTTTGTGCTGAATATATGTTGTCTGCTATCCTAGACTGGGCAGTAATGAGGGTTGACTGCAACCCCTGTGGACAGATTTCCAGGGATTATGCAGCATGTGGTTTCAGCTAAAAGAGAACTTCTTCACTCGTTGGGAGGGCGGTTATTTGTGTTGCTGAAGGGCTTATGGGAGAGGAATAGATAATACCTTGGGGGTTGGTTCAGCCTGAGGACTGTTTCATGTCCCACATGCCTACTTCTTCCTCTTCTGTCTCCAGGTCTGCTCTCTAGAGAGATTTCGCTCCCTGCAGGACAAGCTGGTGCTCTTGGATGAAGCTGTGGCAGGGCATGATGGGAATGTCATTACAGCTGTGAGTCCTGCTGGGGCTATACAGGGCTGGGACTTGTGGGTGGCCCCACAGAGAGTGCTTGTGAGAATGCAGTCAGCTGGCCACCCAGTCTTGCAAGACTAGGGAGTGTTCTTTAGTTCAAACCAAACAGTTACTAAAAAGTGTCAAATCTTAAGACTGGGAAATTCCATATTCCTGCTGTCTTTCCTGCCACTCTGCAGAATTAATGTTAATTGATGTTAATAACAAGGAATCTGATCCATCAGCCTTACAGATTTTTACAACTACTTCTTGAAGATCAAGGTTTAATCTGGTCATTGCAGCACAGAAGATATGGGACCTGGGATTTGGGATCTGGGGCCTCACCAGTTTTTCTGGCTTTTAAAGTATCAGACAGGAAATGGGATTGTCAGAGCTTCCTTCATCCAGGTCTTTTAATTCCTTGGATTTTGCATGGAAAGGTTTTCCTTTTTAAATTTTGGTCTCACTCATCTAAACTCCAGAGTAGGAGCTAAGGCAAGCATCTAGGCAGCTGTGGCCCAGGCTCACTGCTTGTCGTGGGTGTAGTGGGTACCAGAATTAAGTTCAGTGCTGTAAGAACTGTGTTTTCAGAGCCCTTTGCAAAAGCTTCTCTAGGTCTTGACCAGTTTGCTGTTTATTTGTCTATCTGTCTTAATTCTGAGCTGTCTCTCTGTGCTCACAGGTCCTGATATTCCTGAAACGGACGCTAAGGAGAGGTGAGCGTGACTGGGGCTGGGGCTGGAATTTCTATATGTGTTTCAGTTAAGGACAGAGGGGGTAATTCTTTCACTGGGTGCAAGTTAGAAAGAGAGCATCTGGGGTATTGCTGTTTTACTAAGCATGAAATATTTTTGTAGCAAGTGTAATGTGGGAGGCGGGGGGGATGGTGATGCCCACAAAGGCTCCAGAGAGGAGCTTTAAGCAGTGGTAGGTGGTGGTGATGGGTTGAATGAAACTGAATCTGTAGAGGTAGCACATGGCTGTGAATTCAGCTGTCAGCCCAGTGACTGGGCTGTTCTGTGCTCCAGCCTCCAAGACTGTGATTTGAGATGGGATAAGGCTGTTGAATCCTGCCAATGACTTTCAACTCCATGCACTGTGCTGAGTGCCCTCTGCTTGATAGTGCTATCTTACTTTACCCACCTGTACGTAAACTCTCTCCCCTGTAGAGATCTTGTTTCGGGAGCTGGAGGTGCGGCAGGTGGCCTTGTGCCATCTGATCCATTTCCTCAGAGAGACGGGTGAGCAGAAGTTCCTTCTGGATCTGTTCAGGTGAGGCTGTTGATGCATCTTGTGGCAGGGCTGAGCACACTGCTAGGAACCTGCCTCCAAGTTAATGCTTGCTAATTCCCTTTTGCAGGTTCTTAGACAGGACTGAGGAAGTTGCTGTGAGTATTCCCTTAATAAGCTCCCTTAGTGCGGGGAGAGGCTGGTTGCAGAGTGTCTGGTAGTCAGGCAAAAGCTTTTCATCCCCATTTCACCCTCTGAAATACTGTATCTCCCAAATCCATGAGAACAGACTGCTTCTTTCCCCTCTTCCTCCAGCTGTCTCAGTACCGGGAGCATTTGAACATCCAGGACGTAGAAAAAAGGAGGGAATTTCTGAAAGGTTGCATAGGGTAAGAAAAAATGCAAAAGCATGGGAGGGATGTGGATTCTTCACAGAAGGTGGTAGTAAAGAAAACTAGACCTCTGTCCCAGTGCCATGGCTTATGTGGTTTGAGAGCTGATGTCGGTTTTCCCTTAGTGGGAGTGGGGTGTTGTGGACACAGTGTAGACCAGAGAGGAAGCATTTGTGGTGATCACTAGTCCAGCAACTTTTGCTGCTTATTCAGGGGGAAAGATGCTGCAAGGGACTTTGTGATGATTGACCCTTCAGATTGTAATAGGTGAAAGTTTGGGTGCCTGAGCACTTGAGGAAGCTGATAGCATCCACTTTAGGTTGCTCTGTGAGAGGTGTCACATAACATTTCTTTGGAGCCTTTCTAGGAGCCAGTTGGAGAGGGCAGCAGGTCAGGAACTTGAGTACCCACTAGCCATTCAAGCTGGGGAGAATGGAAGCTTGTTTGGTAGAGAAAAAAAATCCTTCTAAGTGCACTTAGAAGTAAATTAAGGATTCTGTACTTAAGAGTTGGTCATAGTGTCTCTTTCCTTCATGTCTGGCCAGGCTGCCATTTTCAGCTGAGGATACCTCCCACATCCAAGACCATTATACCCTGTTGGAGCGACAGATCATCATTGAGGTATGAAATCTTCTCTGCTGGTCAGGAGATGGCTGGGACTACCTGTAAGATCTCTTGCTGTCCCTAACTTACACCACTTTGGATCTAACCAGCCTGCCCTGGCTAGTGTAGTTGTAATTGCTTTTCAGGCTGCTGCTACTTGTGGAATACCAGATCTGAGACTTGACAGCATGTTAGAGCTGTGCTTGCACATTGCTGCCACAACACTCTCTCTAGGTCTCTATCCCACAGCTACACAGGGAGCTGTCCTGGCTCCTGGTCACCCTGTCTGTCTTCCTGATTCCACAGGCTAATGATCGGCACTTGGAGATGGCTGGGCAGTCAGAGCTATTTCGGAAATATCCTCGCAAGGCTTCAATTCTCAACATGCCACTAGTGACCACCCTCTTCTATTCCTGTTTCTACCACTACACAGAGGCTGAGGTGAGGATGATGTGGCAGAAGACAAGGGTTGCATCTCATCCTTGTAGCCCTCAAGATGTGGGGTGATCAAGCTGTGGCGTGTTAAGGAAAGAAAGGGAAAGAGAGGTCATATTTCATCCCTCAGAGAGACTTTGTCCCCTGGGACCAGTTTGGAGTTTTCCTTTGTGCTCCAAGACATTCAACCCGGCACAGTTTGTCAGGGAGTTGCCTCCTAGAAACCACTGTAAATCCCATGAGGCTGAGTTGCGTGGTACTGGTCTTGGAAGTGCTGGAGGTGCACCAGCTGAGGATGTAGGGAAACCAAACCAGAGAGCTAATGGGGTGGGATAGTTGCTCTCTTCTGCCAGCTGTTTCCTCCTGTGGCACTGACATGAGCAGAAAGCAGTAAAATCTTGAGAAGATTGCCCCTGTGCAAGGCAGATGCCTTATAACAGGTGTCTGAACCCCTCCCGTGGCCTGCCCTGCTGAGTTTGCACTGACTTGTCTGCTTTCTCTAGGGAATGTTCAGCAGCCCCACCAACCTGAAGAAAACATTTAAGGTGCGTGAGTCTCCCCTGTTGTGGCAGCACTAGCTGAAAACATGCACAGACAAACTGTATGTAATGAAGGGGCTCAGTAGGAGGAATTTGAGGGGCTCAGCACTGAGCTGGGTGGGGGAGCATGGCATCCTTTTTGAGCAGGACCCTTCTGGAGTCTCAGAAAGGCAAGTGGGAGCCGTGTGGAGACTTTCAATGCATGTACCCTGTCTGCAGCAGCACTTGCAAATCCTCACTTCCTGCTCTCTGCAGTCAGCATCTTGGCTGTTTGCCTGGCTGTTACTACGGGTCCTGGTTGGGCTGGGGCAGATGCCATTCATGTCCAGCCCACACAGGCCTTCTGAGCTGTGCTACTGCTCTGACTGCAGCTTTCTGCCTTGCAGATTCCTGATAAGCAGTATGTGCTGACTGCCCTGGCTGCCCGTGCCAAGCTGCGAGCCTGGGGTGATGTGGATGCCCTCCTGACCACCAAGGTGAGCTGCAGAAAGCCTTGCTGGGGGCACAGTCCCAAGTAGTGGCATCTGCTACTGATAGCTGGCTTATTCTGGACTTACTGGACAGACTGGCTTTATTTCAGCAGGGCCTGTGCTGCAGGGTGTTGCAATACTTTCCTCCTCTCCCTGCCCAAGATCTTTGCTGGGCCTGGCTTGGCTGCAGCAATAAGGTCAGAGAAGGGGGCTGCCCCTGTACTCTGTTACCAAAGGGATTGCAGCCAGCCTGTGTCCAGCCACTGCGTGAAGGGCTCTGCCATGGGGTGCATGTGGTGGCTGTGGAGTACATTGCTGGCACTGGGAGAAAAAAAACACATTTTCTTGTGACTGGAGGGATTGCCCTTTTGGGTTAACATAGGTTTGGTTCACATTTCAGAACTGGCTGGGTTACACCAAGAAGAAGGCACCTATTGGCTTCCACCGGGTGGTGGAGATCTTGCAGAGGAACAATGCTCCTGTGCAGGTGAGCCAGGAACCCCTGCTTATGTCCTGCTCTTTGTTGGGATTTGGTGTGTGAATGAGTCCTCAGGTGAGCTGCTTACTAGCTGGAAGTGGGAGAAGCTTGCCGATCTTCTGGCTCTGCCAGGTGGGCACAGCACTCAGCTGAGTGACCCATGCGTCAACAGGAGGTGTGGGTGGTATTGAGGGCTGGGTGGTAGCTCTGACTGCAAGAGGGACAGCTGGCCTAGAGTTTGCTGGGATCTCTCTTCCCATGTGCATTGCCACCTTTCCTTGCTACATTAAATTTTCTCTTGCTTAATCTGGCTGGCAATGTTAACCTGATCCATAGGAACGAGGTAGCCTAAGACTCTGTTGATAGGAGGAAAAGTGCCAGCAAAACCTCAACTCTGGACATGAGGAGAACAGACTTCAGGCTGCTCAGGGAATTGGTAAGGTCCCCTGGGAAAATGTTTTTGCAGGCAGTGGGGTCCATCGGTCACTTTTTAAACACCACCTTCTAAAGGTACAGGAGCAGGCAATTCCCAAATGTTGGAGTTGGGCAGGCAAAGCAGAAGGCCAGCTTGACTGAATAGGAATCTTCTGGAAATAAGGCAAAAAAGGAAGGTGTAGAATCAAGGTGAAATGACATGGGAAGAATACAGAGATGCTGCTTGCCACTGTAGGGAGAAAATTTTGTGCAGCCAAAGCTCTACTGGAGTTGAAGCTGGCCAGAACTGTGGGGGACAATAAACAGAGTTCTTACAAATATTTTAATAGCAATAGGCAGTGTAGAAATAACATTGGCGCATTACAGGATGAGGATGGTCACCTCACAAACAGATGATGGACCAAGTGGGTCTCAATGCCCTGAGCAGGAGGACCACGACTGCGAGAATGATCACTTCCTAGTTGACCCTGAATTTGTATAGGATCTGCTGCTCCAGCTGGATCCCTACAAATCTATGAGGCATGATGGGATTCATCAAAGAATCCTCAAAGAGCCAGCTGATGTCATCACAAAACCTCTCTCAATGATTTTTTGAGTGGTCTTGGGAATCTGGAGAGATTCCAGATGTCTGGAGTCTGGTTAATGTTGTCCCGGTTTTCAAGAAGGCAAGAAGGAGGATCCTGGAGACTGTAGGCCTGCTAGTCTCATTTCAGTGCATGGTAAAGTTATGGAGAAGATTATTGAAAAATCTGGAACAACACAGTCACTGGTCACAGCCAGTATGGCTTCATGAGAGGAAAGTCCTGCTTGTCAAATCTGATTTCCTTTTATGACAAGGTGGCCCTCCTGGTTGATCAAGGGAAGCCACTCCATGTAATGTTTTTGGATTTCAGTGAAGTTTTAGATACTGTCTCTCACAGTATCCTTCTGGACAAAATGTCCAGCACACAGCTGGATAAACAAGTCATGAGATGGGTGAGCATCTGGTTCATGGGTTGGGCATAAAGTGTTAGTGAATGGGTGACATCAGACTGTTGACTGGTCACTAGTGCGGTTTCACAGGGCTCCATCCTCGGCCCTGTGCTCTTCAACATCTTCATAAATGACTTGGATGCACGACTGGAAGACGTACTAAGCAAGTCACAGATGATAGAAAACTGGGAGGAGCTGTTGACTCCCTAGAAGACAGGGAGGCCTTGCAGAGAGGCCCCAACAAATGAGAGGGCTGGGCAGTCACCAAAATTGTGTGGAGTTCAGCAAGGTGATGGATTCTGCATGTGGGATGGGGCAACCCTGGATGTATGGACAGACTGGGGAATGAGAGGCTGGAGAGCAGCGCCATGGATCCTGGTCACTGGCAAGTTGAACATGAGCCAGCAGTGCCCTGGCAGCCAGAAGGGCCAACCCTGTCCTGGGGGGCATCAGGCACAGCATCGCCAGCCAGGCAAGGGAGGGGATTGTCCTGCTCTGCTCTGCACTGGGGCGGCCTCACCTTGAGTCGGGTGTGCAGTTTGGGTGCCACAACGTAAGAAGGACATAAAGCTATTAGAGAGTGTCCAAAGGAGGACAATGAAGATGGTGAAGGGCCTTGAGAGGAAGCCATATGAGGAGCGGCAGAAGTCACTTGGTCTGTTCAGCCTGGAGAAGAAGAGCCTGAGGGGAAACCTCATTGCAGCTACAACATCCTTGTGAGGGGAAGAGGAAAGGTGACCAGTGCCAGGACCCAAGGTAGTGGCCTGAAATTGTGTCAGGAGAGGTTTAGGTTTGATACTGGAAAGAGGCTCTTCACTCAGAGGGTGGCTGGACACTGGAACAGGCTCCCCAGGGAAGTGGTTACAGCACAAAGCCTGACAGAATTCAAGAAACGTTTGGGCAATGCTCTCAGGCACGTGGTGTGACCCTTGGGGGATGGTGCTGTGCAGGAACAGGAGTTGGACTCAATGATCCTTGTGGGTTACTTCCAACTCAGCTTATTCTGTGATTCTGAGCTTTGCAGGCAAAGCCTCTGGGATCTTAAGCAGTCTTGTCAAGGTCACTTGTTCCCTAAGGAAGGGGCCAAGTCTGGGTGACCAGCAACTTTGAAAGGTTTTGGGACTGGGGTAAGGGAATGAGGCAGGAGAAACCTGTGGAAGAGAGCTGAGACATTCTTCGGTCTCTCACAGGTGCTGCAGGAATATGTGCGCCTGGTGGAGGATGTGGAGACCCGGCTGAACCTTGCTACCAAGTACAAGTGCCACAATGTTGTCATAGAGGTAGATTCCTGTTGTGTGAAGAGATGGGACATGGGCCTGCTTTTTCTCTCTAGTTTTTGTTCTCTGCCACGTGCCACTTCTGTCATGTGCCTGGTGATGTTTGTTTATCCCTGTGGCCTGGGAAAAGTGAAAAGGCTCCCAGTAGGAGTCCATGAGCCGGAGAGTGGCTCCTAGCATTTGTGCTGTGAAATTGTTCTGTGTTGGGAACTGGATGGGGGATTGTAGACTTGCCCTGCTCATCTGCAGGGCACCATCTAATGGTGGAAGTGTCTCTTTCTCTCAGCTGGGTGCTGGTTTTGCTCTTTATCTAGACCTACAGGGATCTAAAGGATCGTATCCAGCTGACAGCATATAAATGCAAGGTGGAGCGGGGCTCTGCAGAAGAAGAGAAGATAAACAGCATTCTCAACAACGTGGTACGAGATGCTTACTTTTCTTCCAGACACTCATAGAAACTGATAGAGATTAGGTGTAAGGGCATGGCTGTCCTACATACTTTCTATCCCTGCTGGGAAGCTAACCTTCTGTTTGGGGTTGCATTCAGGGTAGGAATGAATGGTTATACTGATAGAAATGGCACACTCTGGCCATAGCTGTCCTTGTCAGGAATTGGGAGTCACTAAGTTGGCCCCTGAGGCTCTATGTTCAGCATGGCTGTTAGTCATGTCTTGTTCTCTCTTTTAGCAAATCCGGTGGAAGAACTGAGCACCTGTGAAACAGCCTGTTTGGCCGTAGCCTTGTCACTGAAAGAGGGAACTGCAAAACCCAGTCCAGTGCCAACAGAGCAGCTCTGTTCCTACTCATTGCATGATCAACGCTCGTTGGTGACAGTGGGTGCCTGTGGCTTGTGGGAGCATGGCGTTCAGGCTGGTTGAAGACAGCTACTAAAATGTAGCTGGTGAAACCATGGTACTGATCCATCAGGGTTGATTCTTTTTGGAATCTGATTGTCTTTGATGTGGCTGTAAGCCAGGCATCACTTGTGTGTATGGATGAAAGTTGCTGGGCACAGCAAGATTAATGTTTGCTCTGGGTGGTGCCTGAGCTTATTCTTGCAAGCGGAACATGTCAGTCACACTTGTGAGCCTCTCCACTAGACAGTGCTGACCAGTCCCTGTAACAGTCAAGCTGGCTTGGGCATCACTAATCATGGCTGCGGCTGGAGTAAAACCTACCTGGACCATGTTCTCCCCATGTGAAAGTGTCAGGGGAAAGGACCAGCTGCACCTTAAATTTTTTTTTTTTTTGGTTTTTTTTTGCCCAACACTGGGAAAANAACCTACCTGGACCATGTTCTCCCCATGTGAAAGTGTCAGGGGAAAGGACCAGCTGCACCTTAAATTTTTTTTTTTTTTGGTTTGTTCTGGCTCACCCTAGGAAAAGAGGTGTGTGAACTCCTGCAGAGAGCCAGGACAGCAACCTGTGCCAGTATCCTTCTGCTAGCACTCTGCAGCATTTGGAAGATCCCTTTAGCAGGGAAAGACCTAGTGTGGAGGTGGTCAAAGTCCTGATGGGTTGGATGGAGAGCAAGCAGGGACCTCTCTCAGTTGACACAAACCTGCTGGCCCCAGCAGCTCTTTTCTCAGAAAGTGTTATGCCAGGAAGGATTGAAATGCACTTTCTGAGAAACACAACTCCTCAGGCAACTGCTGGCTTCATCCTTTCAGACCTCACTTCAACTCTGTAAATAAAGCTGTCTCTTTCTCCTTGGGTTGTTTGTTTCCTTCCCCCACTAAGCACATCGTCGCTCGTGAGTGCTAATCCTGAGCAATTTATCACCTCCCACAAAATGAGTTGCAGGGTGTTTTGAAAAGCACAGTGCATGTCACCATGGAGTGACATTGTTTGCAGCAGTACCTAATTTCACACCTTCAATGCCATCAGCACAGATTAATTAATTTTAACATAGGAGAGTTTGCTGCCACAGGGGGTCACACAAACATGAAAGTAGATTTGGATTCCAGCCTCCTGTTGCACTGTGAGCTGTCTTTTTTTTTTTTTTTTCTGTTGGTGTTAGTTTTTTTTCTTATGGAATCATTTGGGTTGGAAGAAGGGACCTCTAGATCATCTAGTCTACTCTTGCTTTAGCAGGGTCACCTGGAACAGGCAGACCAGGACTGTGGCTATTTGGGTTTTCAATATAATCACAGCTGGAAATGACTCAGCTTCTCTAGGAAACCTGTTCCTGAATTTGGTGACACTCAGTACAAAGCTGGTTTTGTGTCTTCAGATGGAACATCACATTTCAATATGTGCCCAGTGCCCCTTGTCATCTCAGGGAAGAGAGGAAACAGGGATTATTGAGTAGCTTTTTATAGATCTTGAAAACTAGCCAGATCCCAAGGCTCAGCTGTTTCAGCTAAAGACTTTAAATCAGGCTGCAAGGACTGGGCCAGGCAGCTGAGCTCTCTGCATGTTTATTCCTTTGTGTCACTCTGCTGCTGCCCTTTGCCATGTAAGAACAGTGATGGGCAGCTGCCAAAGTCCCTCTGTGCCACTTTGGGCAGGCAGACAGTGCTACTAGTCTGGTAGCAGTGGTTTGTGTTTCACCTGCATGTGGCAGAGCACAGGTAATTGTGTTCCAGTGCCCAGAGGTGCTGGTTGGTCACCTCTGCTGTCTCTCTGGGCTTTTGAGTCCCTTTCTTGTTGCTTAGTGCGGTAGCCCTGCAAAAGCAGAGCTTTATATGCTTTTATAACAATGCTCAGCTGCTGGCCTAGGGGGACATTGTGTTCCTCTGCTGCCTTCTGTCACACATGCTGGCTGTCTACTGTCATTTGTCCTGTCACTGTGTACAGCCTTAACACCTCCATCCCTCCCCTCGAGAAAAATGGACCATGTCATTTCAGAGCCTGGAACTGTCACCAAACTTGGGAAGAAATGAAACTCTCTGACACTATCTTTGAGATGTCAGTGAGTTGCATTACTTTATTCTGGCTGGGATGTGCAGTGAAAATTGTTCCAGTTGCACAGGTCCCATGCAAGACTTTTCACATATTTTTACATTTATAGAAAACAATCTTTGAGCAAACAAGCTTTATGTCGTAAGTATCCCCATGTCAATTTTTTTATGCTGGCAGACTCAAATCACACACCTCATTCTTCTTAACACACACACATACAAATTTTTTACATACTGCATTGATGCCTCCTCTAGAGTTAAAAGAATTTAGAGCATCTGAGCAAATTTCACCATAAAAGCTAACTTACTAACTTGCATGTGGCCTAAAAACACTTCATTGTGCACCTTTTACCATACAGTTTCACTACAGGATTTACTGCAGGACTCAAACCTGCAATTTCTGGGTTTCACCACTGGATGGGACTCAAACCCATTGTTTCTACAGAAGGGGACCAGAAACATCGGAACAACCACCCTGTAATTACTGCGTTGCTGAGTGTGCCTGAAGCACCCATGGGGCTCACCGTGCCATCATGGCCCAGTGGTTATATGACACTATATGCAACCCGTAAAGGACTTCTGTTTACTTGGTAGAATGAGCTACATAAAATACAGGCTATATTAGACTAGTTACTGTTAATTTTAGCATCCCTCACCTAAAATGGTCCTAGGTCAGAGGTTTCAAACCAAACAGGTCTGATTGTCAGTGTGATTCCTCACAGCAATGTGAGATGAGAATATCTCTTCACATCTGTGTGCACAGTGGTAAGTGATATTTGATTTTGTTCATTCCTGCAAGGAAAATAAAATTCCATGAATAGTTGGCGGTCATTTTTTATGCAGGCCTGAACAGCATCATGTGGCAGAATTTGCCTCACCAGAAGGCACTGAAACTACAGAATGACCTCAGCTTTCCTGAATGCTGCCTCATCTGTGCAGAGCAAAAACCTTCCTGCCCAGGTTTCTGTGCAAGAGTTTTGTCAGCAAAGATTTTGCCTCTTCAATTACTCAAGAGGAGAAAGTTGAGGGTTGAATGCTGAGGTACTGCTTGTCTCTTTGCTCTGCAACTTGCCTCATCTCACATAAAACATGGGCTGCCTTGTTGGGTTGGAAGGTGCTGAACTCTGTGTTGTCCTTAGGACCGCATCTCTGCCAGGGGAATTGCCTTAGATGATGTATTCGCAATAGAAGACCTGGTCTGAGTTATTTTGTCCCTAGCTCCTGTTTGGCTACTTATCAGGCTTGTCTGAAGACACTGATCAATACGAGGGCACAGGATAAAAAAAAAAAACTCCTCTGGGAGTATCTAGAGAGGACAGTTCTTGGGGGTAATGATCTTATGACTAAGTCCATGAACTAGACTATTGAGGATGTTAAGTCAGGAGAACACTGCTTGAGGGAAAGGATTCCTGCTTTTGCAGGACTGTTCTAGAGCCATTAGTCTCAGTTATACTTCACTTGGCAGAGTGATGCCTGGAACATTTTATATTCAAGTCTCTGAGTCTGATTGTTTCTCAGAGGCCCAAGAGAGAGTCTTGTAGTCAGACACTGAAGAAAACCACTGTTACATTATTAGCAAACTGCTTTGGACTGTTGTTGCCCATAAATGTTTCCACTTGTTTTCCCTTCCCAGAACCTTCTACTGGCTTGACCTGACAGCTGTGCCACTGAGAAAGTCTCTCTTTAGCCAGCTGTTAGAAAAGAGAGAGCTTGTCTGGTGCCATCTGATGCCTGCTGTTCTTACTGTACAAGGCACCCTCTGGAGACTGGCCTACAAAGCAATGTGGGCTGGTCAGCACCAAGACATCTCTCACTTCAGCTGTAGTGGAACCTAGTGTGATATTGGATGACAAGTCTCCATTCTCCACAGCTGCTTCCAACAGTGTCTCAGAAATTCCAGAGGAAACTGCTGAGTATTATTCTAAATTCTCATAAACCATAATGAAGCCCATGAGGAATGCTTTGCTGAGATCTCATCCCTCGTGGTACTAAGCGGTGCAAGAACCAGCACTGTTAACTCTCAGACTCTTTAAACTATTCCAGCCAATAACCCTATGTACACATTTTCTTCTATGAGTTTCACTCTCTACACTGCTCAGCAAACTTGCTTATCCCTCATTGCCTGAGCTTTTCTATTTTTCTTTTTTGTCTGAATTTGCTTATTACATAGTCTGCTTGGCCTATGAACTGCTTCATTTATACAGTGTTTCTATTGCAACTTCAATACAAAACTGAACTACAAAACCAAATTGCAGTTATTTTGTAGTGGCTACAGCTTCAGTGTAACAAACTGAACAGTATCAGACCCAGTCTTTTTTTGTTGTATTTTTTTATTCCCCATGGGGGAGCTCAAGAAAGCCATTGAATCCTGACAATATACTAAGGATTTAGTCAGAAGTGCTCTTTCTGTTGAGCCAGGCTTTCATCAGCACTTACTTCTGTTTCCTTGCTGGTGAGAATGCATCCCACCCTCACCATCACAGACTATACGATATGTCCTTCAAGGAAAAAGGAGGTAACTGGATACTCTGTCCAAATCCACGTGGGACAAAGCAATTTTTATTCCCTAAATTCTCTAGTTCAGTATTCTTTTATACTTTCTGCCACCATTTATCACGTGTTTCAGTACTGTTTACCATGATAAAACACTGCCTGCCTGGTTTTACCTCACAGTAAATAATTTGTGTGGTGAGGCCAAGGATTAGTTATGCATGTTGCACCTAGACCCCTTGCTTGATTATGATTGCTGACAGCAGCTGTCGCCACACCTGTACACCAGTTATTGTATATGCCATTTATCTTACATCTGGGCTTCAGAGCAAGCCCAGTCTGCAGACACTGAAGCCTGGGAGAAATCTATTCACTTGAGCATCTGGGAAGGTCTTATCAATTGCTTGTTCTTAAAATATGTCTATGATTGTTTTTCGGTCTTTTTTAATCAACTGTAAAGCAGAAGTGAAAGACAGACAATGCTTCAGTCTGTTCTACAACCTCCACTTCACTTGGTTCCTGTAAGCAAATGAAGGACTACAGAAAAGAGACAATGTGGGAATGGATTTGGTATAATCAAATGTCTAAGAGCTGCAGTGACAGTGCAGTGCACAATTTTTTGTAATTGTGAAAAGGTGTAACTGTACCTCCTTGAACAATCTGCAAGGTAATGAGGGTACAGTCTGCTGTGGCTGCTGGACTTCTTTCAAAGGCAAAAGTGCAGCATGAGTCTCTAATTCTGCCTCTGCGTGTCCTGCGATGCAGGGAGAGCATCCACTCCCACCATGGTCTGGGATCCTTGCAAAGAAGGAACTGTAGTATAGGGCTCCAGTCCTGCTTTTTGGATAAACTGTGAGAAAGTAAGGGCATCTGCTTTCTTTCCTGTCGGTGCCTTTCTCTCTAGGAAGAGACCCATATTGTCTCTGTACGGGAGGGTGATGGATCTGCTGAAGAGAGGCTCCTCAATCCCCAGCAACTCCCGCACATGTCGTGAAATTTCCTGAAATACAAGACAAAACACCAGAAATTCTCATTTCTCAAACCAAGACAACAGGGCAACAGCTAAAACTATCCATTCCGTGTTATAGCAGCAGGAAAAAGAAGTGATATTCTGAATTTTGGTACAGTTTCATGCTTGAAGTTGCAACACATGGGGGATCTGAACCCATAAGCCCCATGTGACATTATAAAAGCAGTGCAGATCACTTTCTCTCCAGATTTACTATCAGGGATGGCATCACATCTGGTCTCTTAGTGGTGTAAATATAGCTCTGCTTTCTTCCTTGTACTTCAAGGACAAACAAGTTACGGGTGAATGAACTGCAGTCTCTTCTGCTTAATACAAAATCATGGATATTTGTTTAATGCAAATGACAATCTACACAAAGGTGTAAAAAATTATTAGCAAAAAGTCATATTGTTCATTTAGAAAGGGATGAGTGTATGGTTGTCTTAGCCAGCTGGACCTGGAACTGTGAGTGAGCAGTACCTTGTCATTGTTTTTGAAGCAACTTCTGAGAATTTAACCATCTAATTTGACTGAAGCTTCAAAATACAATTTGCAAGGTTCTACTGATCTTTCACAGTATTTGCTCAAAACCTTCCCCCAATTTTAGCTTGACTCTGAAGAGTAGTACCCTACTTTTTGTTATAGCAAAAGAACACCAGACTTGTATCTTGAGTGGTTTCGATATTTAAAATACCAGTACAGTGGGATTAAAACCAGCAGTAATGTCACTTGTCCACGCTGCACAGCTTCCACATAATTAGCTGTGTAGTTCTCTACCAAACTGCCATTTCTCCTAAACTGAAGTTTCCGTCTCACTGAGCTGATGCTATCACTCTTATTTCTATAGTAACTGTATCAGTTTCGACTGCTCAGAGCCTTTCGTTTATATTTTTTGTTGGGAAATTGCAGCTTTAACTTTTCACCTGCTCCAATACACACTTCCTGAAACACCCAAAGGGCCACATCCTGCAGAGCTCTGCATGCTTGGATTCTATCAGATTAAAGTTCTTTAAAATACAAATAACTGCCAGGATAGGGCATGACCTTTGAGAACATCTAGGTTCCACTGAAGTCTTTGAGATGTTCCCAATTTACTTGCAAGCTTTGGAAAACATTACCGAGACAGTCTCATTGCCAAGCTTGCAGCAGTGTCCTGGCTGTCTATCGCTTATCTAAAGGAATTTCAGTTCCCACAAGAGGAAGAATGGGTTACGGTTGATATCTCTAACCCACGGCCTAGGATTACTCAGCAGTTGAACTAACACCATACATAATCCCTATACCCCAATATGAGGGTGAGGCTTACAAAGGCTATAAAATTCTTGCCACTTTTGGAAAGCACAAATTACTATAGAGTCTCTATCTGCTTGTACCAGAAATATTCATGAAGGGTTGCTGTCTGAAAAACGTAGTGTAAATTTGATGCCTTTCTCTCAAAACAACAGGCAAAGTCATGGCACTAGCTGATGTTTTTGGTGGCATATTTAGTTTCAAACAAAGTTACGACTGTGCAACCAGACAGAACTGTGGTGAAATTGCATTTTGGTACTGTAGAATAAAACAAACAGTGTTAATACTCTAGTCATTGGAGCATAAAGCTTCTTCTCTCTTCCTGGCTTAAACTTCTACCTGTGTCTTCTGGTGAAAGCAACGTCAAATTGTGATGCAAAACAGATGATCTGTCTCTGTAAATGCAGCCCCGAGTCCCTCTGTGGTTTCCACTAGGGAAGGGAAAGAGGGTAATGAAATTTAAATCAACCTGTTGATTTTCTGAACTTTTAGGAAGCTTTGGAGGGCCAGACTGTAGACCCAAAATTCAGCCTTAACTGTCAGTGTTTGCTAAAGAAAATATGTAGGTTTGAAAGGAAAAAGACCAATTACATGTTCATAAAATGAGGAAAATAAACAGCTCCTGTTTGTATCCAACAAAGCGTAAAACAAGGAAATAACGAGTGGCCCTTTTGCTGCTTGAGATCAGTGGCTCAATTGCTGCAGGTTAAATCTAACTAGATTTTCAGAAGTTCTACAAATCGGTAAGTGCAAAATTACTTAAAAGAAATTCTGAGGGTGCATGCATATTGCTAAGCAATTTTATGGGGTCAGAGGGGCAGCATAACTTAAAAAAAGGCTAAGCACTTATGGTGCCCCAGAGAAGACGCCCTCGATCTGCAGCCAGCTAAAGACCTGTACCTGAACAGGCTTATGCTCTAAAAGCGTGACTGTTTGTATAAATTCGGTTGTCCAGTTTCAGGCTCACTGTCTGAATCAGCGCTCTGCCCGGGCAGACAGGGTACAGCCCAGCCCCCCTGCCAGCACGCAGGGTCAGCGCTGGGCGCCGAGGGGCTGAGGAGGGAGCTCCGGGAGCCGCAGCCGGGCGCACCTGCATGTGGCCGAAGTCGGTGACGCCCATGGCGGGCAGGTTGGAGCAGTTCGCGAGGATGAGGCGGCGGCCGGTGATGCCGTTGGCCCTGAAGCATTCCTGGGCAGGGAAGCGGAAGGAAAGGCAGGTCGGCCCCTGCCACTACCGCCCCCCCTGCGCTCACACACGCACACGCTCACACACACACTGAGTCCAGGGCCACCGGTCCAGGCGGCGCCGAGGGCGGGGGTTTCTCGCCCCGCACCTCGTACTGGGGAAAGCCGAGCTGCACCACCCACTCAGCCACCTCATCGGCGCTCCAGGACAGGAAGGGGCAGACGGGCACCGCTCCGCCCGCGCCCTCGGGCTCAGGCTGCGGCCCTTCAGCCACCCCAGGCCCCGCGGGACCCGGGCACGGCTCCATCGGCTCCCTCCCCAGCCCACCACAGCAACGCGTCCTTCCGGGACCCCGTTACCTTGGCAACCATCACTTCCTGGAGGTGCGCCCCGTTCTGGTTTCCGCCACTCCCTCCCTGCTGTCAGCCTGCAACGCCGCCCGCGCCCCGCGGCTCCGCAGAACTAAATGTTGATTGGCTGCGTTGTCGAGGGGGGAGGCTGAGGGATGAGCACCAAGGCGCCACCATCTCCCTGCGGCTCGGCTCACACGCACTCGCTCGGGTGTTTCCGTCCCCCCCGCTCGGGCGTTTCCGGCCGCCCCGCTCCGGCCGCGCTCGGGCGTTTCCGGCCGCCCGCCGAGCCGTGCCCATGTCGGACGCGCTTTCCGCCGCCGCCGGCTCCCGCTCCGAGACCCCGGGCGGCGACACCGCGCCCCGGGGCCCCGCAGGTACGGGCACGGCAGGGCGGTGGGCAGCCCGGGGGCGCGAGTTTAGCGTTGGCCTTACGGGGAGAGTTTCCTTTGCGTGATGGGTTTGCTCGTTTCTGCCGGAGAAGCCGTGTTTCCGCGGCGGCAGCTCCCTTCGGTGGCAGCGCGGTGCCCGCTGCGGAGAGCAGCGCCTCGGGTGCCGCTCGCGGTGCCGGGCTGTGCGGAGAGGGGCGGGCTGTGCTCTCTGCGCGACTCGGCCACTCGGGCGCCTGGAACTGCAGCAAGAGTTCCTCCCGGTGCGGTGGGAAGAGCGAGGATTGATGGAGGTTTGTGCTTTCCCCGGTGAGAGAGGCCCCGTCTAGCCGGGAGCTGGACTGTGCCGTGGGCTGCGTGCCCCTGGGCTGGAGCTGCCTCCTTCCCGCCCCGACTCTTTGAATGGCCAGCGGCTCCAAGGGGCATCAGCGACCTGCAAAAGCTGGAACCTGTCCGTGGCCTGTTCCCTGCCTTCATGTGATCGGAGAGCAGCGCTGTGGAGCGCGCACCGCAGTCGTGGGGACAGAGCTTTCCCGGAGTTCAGCAGACTCGGAGAAGACCAGGAGCCATCTTTATAGACGGTCCTTTTAGCACTGACCTAGGAATTTCCATCTCGTCAGTGCCCTTTGTGAACTGCTGCATGATTGCTTTTTCCAGGGCTTTGTCAGCTCAGCTTTACATGATGAAATTTGGCCTTGTTCTATCCCTCTAAAGCCAGGATTAGTAGTTCCTGAATGAACCCTGCTTCTGAGAATGGCTTTACACCAAGAACATGCATAGGTTTTTGTTCCCCCTTTCCTAGGGTTGCGGGCATTAAAAATCTTTGTTCTGCAAGGTTCTAGATACAGCTCATAACATGAAAAACTGGTTGGCACAGCTCTTTGTTCCACAGCCGTGTGACCTTGTCAACGTTTGAGTGCTGGCTGCAGTTTTTCTTCCTGTCAGTGTATTATAAACATCAACATTTATTTCATTTTCTCTTTGTATATTCTGTTTGTTGCTAGAAAATGAAGACTCAGCCCAAAAGACAGAGCCTGCAGATCAGCTAGTTGATTCTTTGGAGTCCAGTACTTCGCAGAGCGGGTAGGAAAACCTTATTGTGTGTTGTGGCTCACATGCATGACAGTCTGTTTCACTCCTGTGACCTCTTCCGTGTGGCACTTTGTTCTGTGCAGGTAAAAAGAAGGGGCTGGAGACTGGATTGTCTGCTTTGGGACAGTATATACCAGAATCAGTATGGCAGGGCCTGTTCTTACAGGCTTTAAGGTTGTTTTAAAGCTTGTGAAGTGTACTTCATGGCTCAGCTATTCAAATCAGAGTCGTTCAGCTTGAAAGGAACCCTGCAAGGTTTTATAACCCATTATAAGAGCTAGTACATTTTCAGGGGAAAATTTTCTATATCCTCTCTGAGGGATACTTTAGTAATTGAGCATGCCTACTGTCTATAAATCTGGTGGAAGCTGTACAGGAAAATACCTTTTACTATTTTCTTGACAATGTTTTGGCTTTAGAGTCATCTTTGGAGATAGTCCAAAAGGTTTGTGTGAGGAGGAATCAGCTGAACTCTGTCTTTGTAAGTCTGCTTGTAAAACTTGTGTAGCTCTTTCTAATCATTCAGTGAGACTCTTGGGTATCAGTGGTATCTAGAGGAAATCCCAAGCTGTAAGCTCCTGTGTTGATGGAGAGCTTTTTGAGCAGATGTGTGCACCTATGGTAGCAAATGACCAAATAGCCCATCTAGGTGTGTTCATGCAACTGCTAAACTAAAATGCAAATGGGCTGGAAAACAATAGCATGGAAGTCCAAGAATTCTTCCTTTAAAAAATTGTTCCCACCAAGTGTGCCTTCTTATCTTGTCCATCTGCTGCCATTTTGTGACCCTGCTATTCATCTCGTTTGAGTTGTTCTTACAGACCTTCTGGTCTATTGTGCCAATTCTAGGAAAGGAAATCACTGTTGAGAGAATGTAAGTAAAAAATGGCTTTGTTTCTGGATAGATTCTGTAGTGCCATAGGAGTAATGATTTGAAAACAAAAGCCACATTTGCCCTGTTCAAGTCTTCTCTGTGGATGCAGAATGTGTCTTAATTGAGCTGTGTATATTTTATTTTATTTTTAATTATTCCAAACTATACTGATGGTCTGCTTCCTTGCTAATGAGAGTATTTCTCATTTCTGAAAAGAGACATTTGAAGGAATGCATGTTTTTTCCCTTCATGCTGTGTTCTCATGTTTCTGATCCTTTAGAGCAAGGTAGTTGACATTGGTTTTATAGTGCTGTGAGAAAGTTTTGATTTTCAAAAGCGGAAATGTTTCTATTCTTACTTAATACTAGGTTGCTTCTCATAGAAGTTTCATATATGTAATGAGATCATTACAGTGGACACTCTTCTGGCATCTGAATTCATTTGGGATGATAAGTCCAGCTTTAGACAACATGCAGCAATTTTTTTTCAATATAATTTAGAAGAAAACCCTCAAAGAGAATAAATGCCAAGGATGTTTCCTTTCTTGCCCATTCTTTTCCTGCTGTGTATCATTCTTATTGTTTTAGCATGTCCATTTTCTTTTGTTGCAGTCCTGTACTTGGACCTCTTTGCTTAAGTTATTGTGCTGCCCTTTGTATTTCTTACTGCTTGCTTATCTGTGGATTGTATTTGAACATGGCAGAGAGACACCAGGGTGCTCTCTGTCTCTGTTGGGGTTGCTAGTAGGAAAGGCATAATGGGTGATGTAAATAGAGGGCATTCTCAGGATGGCTGTCAAAATTGTTCTGAATTCTTTCACTGATCCAGTTGACCTCTGATGGAGTATGCAGTAGCTGGCATAAAAGAAGTTGTCCTTTCTTGGGCAGAAAAGTTGCTCCTGATATCTGTTCTTAGTAGTGTTGGTGAGCCAGCATGCTGTGGGGTGAGTGCAGGGAATTTTTGCCATCTAAAGGATGGTAAATCCCACTGAAGTTGCTCCCCCTGGCTCACATGGAAGATAGTCATGCAGAGATGGCAGGACTGGCGTGGGGAGGGGTTCTTTGTCCAGTTGGCACGTGCTGACCACAGAAGCTTGTTCCTTCAATTCATTTGAATTTGAGTTCCAGAGCAGTGATTCCTGTGCTGGCTGTGCCCTGGGTGCAAGTGCTGAATTGTACTGCTCTCTTCCTCCAAAAGGTCACAGATTGGGGCACACCTGAGTGCAGGCACAACAGAGCATTCAAAGGAAGAAGTTGGCATTCTGGAAGATCAGAAAGTGGCTGAACTAGAAGAGAAGCTGCCTGACCAAATCCAGTCCCTCAAAAAGGTAGATGGATGTTTCTTATGTCTGAGAATCAAGAAGTGCAGCAACAGTTCTCCCACCCTACTGCTGTGCTTACTGCAATGGGACTGAGGCTCTAAGGGTTAAGATAAAAGTAGTATTAACATAGATTCAGTTACATTTTGTCCTATACATCAGTGGGAGATAAATGGTATCAGTCTAATTTGCAAAATCTTGTCTTCAGCTAGTCCTTGCTTCCTTGCTCACTGAGGCTTCAAGGTAATTCTTGCCTTCTGCTCTTACCTGGTGCTTCTGGAAATTCCATTCTTGCAGATTAATGGAAGAGGGAGCTGAAAGTCCCTTGTTTCTTCTTGTGAGCAGCCAATTTGTTTGCCTTACAGATAGCCAGGAAAACCTGTGCAAGTTACACCCAGTTCAGGAACTGTGAGTTTGAATATATGAGGAGAGAGAGGCCCTAGTGAACCAGATGAACTTCTAACTAGGATGCAGCAATGACAGTTTGATTGTGGCTATAGTCTAGATACGCACAGAGCTGAAAGGCTCTCCCTAGAGAGATTGTGTGTTGGGAATTCATTCCAAGAATAGTCAGCTAAATCTATAAGGCTGTTGCTCTGTTGAGGGGTGACAATTAACTCTGATGCAAGTGCATAAATGTGCCTGCTCAGGGACTCCTGGGGAGGCCAAGGGGGGTGTAATTGGTGATACTAATGCAGCATTTTACTTCAAAGTTCATTACTTTGGTGCAGTGGGGGAAACAATGCTGAGAGGTGTCTCAGAGCTAGCCTACACTAATAATAGAAGCTTCTGCATGTCTGACTTGGTTTCGTAAAGATGCCTGAATTACTAATGGGTTGTTTCAAATCCAGGCAGAGACTTTTTAACCAGGATGGTCTTTGTGACAATGTTTCTAATGTGCTTTGTGCAGGAAGCTGTTGTTCGGGTGACCAACTACCATGTACCTCAGGGAGTAGGGGATATAGTCATGATTCAGTCCGATCACACTGGTGCTGTGGATATCCTTTCAGCTGAGCTGGAGACTGCAGACCTCCTTGGGGAGCAGAGGAAAGGTGAGTCCTGAAGGCAGAACTCTGGGTAATTTTTTAAGTGCCTGACCTGGCTAGAAGAGCAGAGACTGTCCTGGAGACACTTTAATTCCTGCTGGAAATTTGGGTGCCTGGCTAGTGAGTGGAAAAACTTCACATCTGGAGCTTCTGGGAGCAGGCCCCTTATCAGAAATAGCTTCACTATTTTCAGGTAACAGTTTTTCAGAAGTGAAAAGTCATGTAAGTCTGTGATTGTTTCCCTTGTCTCAGCTCAGCCTCCCCCTCTGGCTGCACCCACCATGTGGACCACCGAGAAGATGAAGGAATTCAAAGCCAAGATGGGAAAGGAGAAGAATGGCCGGATGGTGGTGAAGCGAGGCGAGGTGGTGACAGTCCGTGTGCCAACCCATCCTGATGGGAAATGCATTTGCTGGGAGTTTGCTACAGATGACTATGACATTGGGTTTGGAATCTATTTTGACTGGACCACAGTTACTAGCACTGCCATTACTGTTCATGTCAGTGAATCCAGTGATGAGGAGGATGAAGAAGAAGACGAGGAAATTGAAGGTTAGTGCAGATCTTTTAAAGGTTAATTTGTGGTGCTTGTTGCCATGCTGTTGAGAGTATCTGTCAGATGCTATAATTTCCATCTACTTTGTTTAGTCAGCCCATTTGCTATCTCTGCAGCCTTCTGGGTTCTTGGTTAGAATGATAAAAAAAGCATTTGGCCCTTCCTGCTTCAGCATATCTCAGTGGCTGTCCTCTCCAAGAGCATTCTTAAAATTGAACACATTGAAAAATAAAATCAGAATTTGCTCAGTCAACTTCTAGCTGATAAAAAGATTAAAGTCTGAAATTTTAACCTGACTGGTTTTCTTAGACTCTCAGACTGAGAAATTTCTAGTGGTGAATGGAGGCAAAAACATTCTGTTTTGGGGTGTTTGTTTTTTTAATTTTTTGGTTTGGTTGGTTGGTTTTTGTTTTGTTTTTTGTTTGTTTGGTTTTTTGTTTGTTTTTGGGGTTTGTCGTTGTTTTTTTGGGGGGGGTTTTGCTTGTTTTTTGGTTTTTTCTTGTTTTCTTTTTTCCCCCAGTACATCAGTAGCTCCTACTGACTGTATTTGAAATGTTCACTACCTGTGTCACTGTACTTGGGAAACACACAGCAGTATTGCCTGTTCTGTGGCTTCAGTGTATCTGTGACCAGTGTAGCTGGGAGGCTGACGTCTCAATTTTGCAGGCCCTGTAAACAGGGGTAGGTTCCTGTATGAGGAATCCTCTTGGAAAAGGGAATTGAGGACACAGACACTATGAGGTAACAGCTAAGAGCTTTCCTGCCTCTCTTTGCTTCAAGTCTGTATCACGGGACTGCTGTTGTGTGTATAAAAGCAGTGAGGTGTCTAAAAGGTAAGAGAGGAGACTGGACTGGCGGTGTAGTAAATACTGTCCCGTCAGTATTCCCAAAAGAACTGGTTCTTGGTATGACCTTTGTTATGATAAGAAAGACTGGACTTTGTGGGAATTACTTGCAGAAAGGTCAGAGGAGATGCTCTGGGTAATGCTCTCACAGTTGGCCTCCCATATAGCTGCTCATGTGTGTTGCATTCTGGTCATAGTCTTCTTCTGGATTATGTAGTGGCTTAACTGGTTCTGGCCTGCTTACTTACTGTCTCCCATTCAGGACTGTCCCCTGTAGGTGATGTGGAGCGGGGTTCCAAAAGCTATCTGCGGAACCGCTACGGAGAGATCATGCCTGTGTACCGTAGGAACAGCCATCGGGAGGTGCAGGCAGGCAGCCACGAGTACCCGGGCGAGGGCATCTACCTGCTGAAATTCGATAACTCGTACTCTCTGCTCCGCAATAAGACACTGTTCTTTCACGTCTACTACACCAGCTGAAGAAGAGGGAAGGGGCAAGGATGGCAGGCAGGTGATGGTGAGTGTAGCAGGCTGCCACCCAGCCTTGGTACCACCTGATGGGCACTGCTGTGTGACAGAACCAAGGTGCAATTCTGCTAGCTCTTCTTTGGACACGGACTGGTTTCCCCCCACACCTTCCTTCCCCACTGTCCCGGGGAGAAAGGTAGTTGTGACTGCCTGGTTGTTCCCAGGCAGCTGCTCTTTCTCTAAAACTTTGGGAGGTCTGCTCCATGCAGGCATTGGGCTGGGCCTTCACATCACAGCTGGCAATTGCCCAGAAGCCAGGTTCAGGTGGTTGTGGTTCTGATCTGTTGTGCTGGTACAAAATGAAGTGAAAATAATCTGTTACTATTTTGTGAATAACTTTTCCAACTCTCCTGCTGCATCTGCATCACTAGAGGGCAGCTGTTAGCTTCAGTGATCCAGAAGCACAGCTAGCTTGTCACTTAGCCAGGGTAACGCCCTCACCTACCATCACTACAGGCACCAGCAGTTGGTGCTTCCTTCACTCACGCAAGTGGGTGGGAGTGCAGCTGGCCAGCAGCAGCCCGTGGTTGGCAGTGCTACAACAGGTGGGCCCCAAACAGCAGTCACAGCTCATGTCTGAACAGGGGGTGGGAGCAGGGCGCACACCTCATAGTCCATAAGAAGGCTTTCCTACAGATTGAGAATTGGATGTTATAGCTGTTGATTGTAGGTGTATGTAGATGATTAAAACCTCAGTGATTACCAAAAGTTTTTCCTGTAATCCAGATGTGAAGCAGAAAACATTGCTTACTGCCATGCTGAATGAATACAGCCAATAAATACACAGGAAGTGTTTCTTAGTAGCAGCATGTTGGTTCACTGGTATTGCAAACATACGTAGCAAGGAAGAGGCTCCCAGAGAAATGCAGTTTGTCAGCTGCTATTGCTGTTGCAAAGGTATTGTTAAGTTCCCTGGCATGTTTTGGTGACTAGTGATGGTATTAGTTACCACCTTCTGCTAAGTAGTGGTTGAGTTGAACAAGGAGAAGTTAATCCATCAGAGATGAATTTTAAAACATGTTTATTTGTAACTTGTTTATTTTAATACTTGGAATCATTCTCTTTTCTAAGAATACTGCTGTATTTACATTTTGATACCTCTTTGCAGAGACACAAAATGACTTTCCGTGGTAATACTAGAAAAGTTCTGAGTTTTATTTTTAAATCATCCAGGTAAAGCACCTCTACTTGGTCCATTCCTTCTATTGAGAGGAAATGATGGACAAAATTATTTGGGGTAGTTAAAGCCAAAGATTTTGCTCTCGTAGGAGGGCTGCATATTTCCTATTAAGGGTATATTGTAATGCTGTGCAATTTGCTCCCTACTCAAGCTCTTACTTTTAACTATCTCTGCTTACTGATTCACTGCCCCAGAGCACTTAGTAGGTCAAAGTGGTAAGAGAGGGAGCAGTCAGTACAGTAGAGCAGCCCCAGCTGGGAGCAGGAGGAGTGGAAATTGCAAGAGCGCTGCTTGGAGCACAGTGGCTTTCTGGGGGAGTGGGCAAGGAGCAGAGTTGTTGCTGCTTTGGGCCCTGAGATGGGGAGAAAATCACCTTCCTCAAAAGAGAGAGTGTGTGCACCGGGGTGGAAGGGAACTGCAAAGCTGCCTTATTCAAGCAGGTCAAGCACAGGGAGACAGAACAATAGGGCTTGGTATCTGTCAGAGCAAGATGCTCTTTCATTCAGCAGCTTGGAGAAGGCTGTTCCTTTTACCTTTCTTGGATGAAATGAAGAACCATCCTGTGGCCTTTCTACAGCACTTGAATCAGGCCTGAGCAATTTAGGTAAGGTGTTTGGGGTTTTTTTTCATCCTTTGTCTATCAAGTTCCTAGATATTGCTGATGGAGTGACACACTTCACTTCTAACAAAGAAGTAGTAGTATGTTTGCTGACATAAAACATCAATTTAACAACATTTCATAGTTGGTGTGTTGTGTATAGACTAGGGAATGAGAGGCTGGAGATAGCACTGCAGAAAGGGATATGGGGGTCCTGGTTGATGGCAAGTTGAACATGAGCCAGCAGTGCCCTGGCAGCCAGAAGGGCCAACCCTGTCCTGGGGGGCATCATTGCCAGCTAGGCAAGGGAGGGGATTGTCCTGCTCTACTCTGCACTGGGGTGTTCTCAACTCAAGTTCTGTGTGCAGTTTGGGTGCCACAATATAAAAAAGACATTAAGCCATTAAAGACCATCCAAAGGAGGGCCACAAGGATAGTGAAGGGCCTGGAGGGGAAGCCGTGTGAGGAGCGGCTGAAGTCACTTGGTCTGTTCAGCCTGGAGGAGAGGAGACTGAGGGGTGACCTCAGTGCAGTCACAACTTCCTTGTGAGGGGCAGGCACTGATCTCTTCAGTCTTGTGACCAGTGACAGGACAGGAGGGAGTGGCCTGAAGCTGAGTCAGGGCAGGTTTAGGTTGGATATTAGGAAAAGGTTCTTCACCCAGAGGGTGAGTGGGCACTGGAACAGGCTCCCCAGGGAAGTGGTCACAGCATCAAGCCAGAGTTCAAGGAGTGTTTAGACAACACTCTCAGGCACATGTTCTGATTGTTGGGGTGTCCTGAGACAGGAGCTGGACTCAGTGATCATGATGGATCCCTTCCACATCAACATACTCTATGATTCTATGAACCTTTTGTACCAAGTCACTGGAAAACACCTTAAAACTACTTATGATCACACAGAAAACACTATGGGCCAAAGCCAGAAGAGAGGTTGCACATAAAATACAGCAGTTGGTCGTGTCCCAGAGCAGTAAGATCAGCCACATACATGTGTGGTCAATACTGCCAGGGTTCTTCAATCTGTTCTGCAGGCTCTGGGAAAACTTGGTGATGTTGAAACTCAGTGGTGAACCTCTGCAGGACTGTTAGAGGAAATAAAAAAGGGCAATTACATTCTTCTTAGAGGTTTCACTAGGTTGTTCCTTACATTATTTTTTATGTTGTTAATTTGGAAAAAATATCTTTGTTCATCACTCAATGCTTGTCATGGAAGTGCTTTTGTAAAAGTGGGTACAAGCTTAAGTCAATCTGTGAACTCCAAACTGTCACAAGTTTATGGCATTTTACTTAGTTCCATTACCTAAAAGACTGCATCAGGTAGAATCTTACAGTAGAGGATCAGACTAATAATTTTCTTCAAACAAATGATGTAGGAAGTAAAAGATACCAACGGCAGGAAAATGGCAAGTTTATTTAGTAAATGCTTTAACAACACAAGCCAGTCTCTGAAAATAAATGGAATTAACTGTCCCAAATTGTCAGGAGCTGGGACTGTACTTCTTTTTCAGCTTCAGAGGGTCTTATGAGAAAGAGGGGGAAAGGTCTGCCTTCTTACAAATTATGGTCTCTATCCATCAGATACATACTGTAACAGCTGATGTGAAGCAGGAAAATCTAAGGAAGTGCAATAATTCCTATTCAGACAGAAATTTCAAAAATTCTCAAAAAAACCCAGGCTCTTTAGGCCTTTAGACTGAGAAAAGTGTTTAAGTAACTGGTTTTAAGAAATGGGATTTTTTTCATGGGCTGTTTTATAAAAGAAATAAACATTTCATTAAAAATTTATTGAAACTGTCATTGCTTATAAAATCTGAATTACTGAAACCTCTAGAAACACTCAAGAAGCACAGTAACAGGTTCATTATACTTTGCACAACTATTCATACCAATATAGTAAAATAATTCCTTAACAAGCTGATAGCCAAACTTAGCAGTAGCAGTTGAGTGTTACGAGGGCAATTCTGCAGCTCAGGCCACCTGAGTTACCCATCACGTTCTGCAATTGACAGTATCCTTTCATAACAGCTTCTGGTTTAAAGGAGAGTTGAGTCAGAAAAGCAAATCACAAGCAAATATGTTTGGGGATTTTACTCCCCCACCCTTTCTAAAGTATTGGCTTGTGAGTAATGAAAGTTACTGATTAAAAATGGGACAGAGAAATTTGTGAAGCATCATTCAGGCAGCAGGCATCAGTCATGTCAGTCAGCTCACACACATACAGTACAAAATACTTGGACAGACAAGGACTGTAAGGCAGGGCTGTGCCAGGAACATCAGAACTGACTGAGACGTGGCTGCAATGTGCAACTCCTCCGGTGCTTATGGACTACAGTACATCTGTGCCTCATGAAGCACTACATGCAGCAGTAACTGCAACATGCCCAGTTCTCCCCAGATGTTCTAAAGGCTGTTCTCATGGCTTCCAGACCCCTCTCCTCTCCCTCCTCACCAGGTATCCTGCAGTCAGGTCAGTACTGTGAACCAGATGTAACCCATCTCCTGCACACTCAGCCCCACAGGTACAGCACCCCAGCATGTGTAACCTGTCTCCCACACAGCCGTGCAGGTACATCAACCTGGTCTAGTTGAAGGTGTCCCTGCCCATGGGAGCACAGTTGGAACTAAATTATATTCAAGGTCCTCTTCCAATCCAAACCATTCTATGAGTAAATGTGACAATAGTTTAACAAGATTTGATGGCAAGGTATACTTAATTGTTTACTGCATAGAGAACAGGGTCAGACAAAACTGTTAGGGAGACCCTGTGCTGAGTCATGAGGTTCAGAAAGGACCCCCTTACTTTTTAAACTCCTTTCTTGAGGGGAATTCATGTGTGGCTGGATCCAGACTTAGTCCTAGACTTGGCCAGCAGTTTACCTCTAAAGGATATTGTGCACAGTCAATTGTGTATCTTACTTAGCTAAGATTTCAAAATTTTGCATGATATTAAGCACTTAGTGAGAATTCCTTAGCAAAGAATCTCTCAGCCTCAAGAAGTTAACCCTAAGAGGCATCCCTAGTTGAGTGGAGATCCTGGTGCACAGCCTGCTGCCATGCAGGAGAGGGTAACAGGCCCTGGGCTGTCCACTGTTTAGAGTAAGATGATTGACTTACAGTCATATTTCCATACAGGCTGTATTTTGGGTTTCCTTGTGCCCAACTGGCCCTTAACTGTTGAGCAAGACTTACAGCCCTTAACTATTGTGTTCTTATCTGTCTTCTCAGAGTCCAACTTAAGCCAGATACAGCCCTCCCGACCACCACTGGTGGCTGGCTATTGCTCAAGCAGAAGAGAGAGGGGAGAGCACACTGTCACCCTAGGCACTAAACAGAAGATGATGGAATAGACCCTTCGGTCTGACCACAATGTCAGCATTGCCCCGCTCAATGGTTGCTGTTGGTCCTTGGCTGTGAGATCTAAAGAACCCTGTGTGTATGTGCTGGTTAACATATGATGCACTATTTGGCACCTACTCCATTTTGTAATTAGTTTTTATTTATGTTGAAGTGAACTCTGACTTGTATGTGCATGAGATATTGCAGAATTATTGATCCTCAGCTGCACAGCTTGTTGCAGGCTAGTGGGTTATCTCCATTTAAAACTCTATACCGTGGCCTCCCTGTTGCTAGCTTGCAGCTACTTCCCCCTTCTGTTGCTCATAATAAGGTTTGAAATACATTTTGTCATGTTTTAAAAAATTAATAAGGCCTGCCTTACAACCAGTTTTGATCACTTGCTGACACATAAATAGTATGTGCCAGTTTTCAAGCCATTAGTTAATGGTTTTTGTTAAGATAAATTGCACTGTAGATGGCAAACCTGTTGTTCAGTTCTTGCTCTCTGAAGTCTGGACCAATCTTTAGTAAGGTTCAGCTCACTCTTTTGGAACTGTGCCCGTCTATCTGATCTCATTGACTTAAGCCCAAAAGCAGCACTGAATGTGGAATCTCATCCCAATGAGTATATGCCTGGTCTGCAAATGCAGCCTGCCCACAGGACAGGCCTGCTGCAGTGGAACTGAAAGCATTTGGTGTGTGTTGTTCCACTGCTTAAGTTTCCCAGAAATATCTGATTTCTGTTATGAACACAAGATAGTCTTAGGAATATTTAATCTGCAGGAAAGCTTCATAGTTGTACAGGATAATTCTTCTTTTTGTTTATTTTCTTATATTTCCACATTATACAAGTATGTTGTTTCTCAGCTATTCAAATAGCATTCATTATCCAAATGACAACTTCGTTTTGGAAGAATACACAGTTTTTATTAATTTTCTGATAAATCCAATAGCTTGGCTGTGTGGCTAGTGATTAACAGCAGCCATTCCCATTCAATATCAAACCCACAGTTGTTTCAATGAAATAATCTTATTTTGCATGTGTAGTTTTTTCAGTTTGGTGTATTTCCTGGATTTGTATTCAATCCTGCTAGCTGGCTTAGGCAGTTAAGGAAACCCTTCTTATTTAAATTGAGATCTTTGGAATTAGATCTTGAGTCAAGAAAGAAAAATAAATTTAAAATGCAGTTGCACTTCAGAGAGGGAAATTAATCCTTGGGAAAGGAAAATTTCATCTTTGTTTCTATGGAAGGAAGATTTCAAATAGGTTTTTAATATGTGTTTCTTTTCCCTCTAAATTGTGTCTAGAAATTCAGAAAGCTAAATTACGGAAGAAGCTTCTTTTGCATTTTTGGTTTGCTTTTGTGAAAGCACGAAATTGTTTTCCACTTTGTTTTGAATATAATTTAGATCTAAATAAAATTTACATGTTCAGAGATATATCTTGTAGCAAAGGACTTGTATAAGTGTTTAGTTATAATAATGGTACTAATCTATTGGACATTTTTTATGTCAGAGAAGGTAATAAACTCTCCATTGTTTTTTCTTTTTTGCTTTAGTTGTAATGTAGCAGCAATTTAAAATGTATGTGGTTTACTGAGAAGAGAGAGTTAAAATTGCTTAAATCAAGGACCACTACTGGTACTGATTACATTTACTCAGACTCTTTGGAGGCCTGTAATACATGTTCTCAGGAAAGGTTACTGGGGTCAGACACAGGCTTGTAGCAAATTAATGCTTGGACCCATTTAATATGCGTGAACAGGTAAGATGAGAATGTGTTAAGAGGAGGAGCTTAGTTGCCTGACTTCAGGTGCTAAGAAAGTCGAGTTACTATGCACTGAGTCTAGAAGGCAGCCACGTGCCTTTTTTTGTGGCTCTGCCCTGTCAGCTTGTCTCCTTGTACCTGTGTGTGCATGTAACCTCCATCTATGGCCTGCAGTGGGTCAGTTATTGTGGTGCTGGACCTGGTCAGGTGGGTTTGAGATAAACCTTATTACAGGTCTAGTTGCTGAAAGATTTTGGCATTCTTGTGGGGAATTAGGGTAGAGAATGAATCCCTAAATGAGTTCACTTTCATCCCCACTGCTTATACTCTTCCTTCTTGTCTCACTACCCCTATTAAAGCCACTCTACAGAGGATTTATCACAAGGTGCCTTAGGAACAAAGAGCATGTCTGAAATAAGAACCATAGGTGTCATTAATACAAGAGATTTCTTCTTATTTCTCTGCCCATTTGGGTAGGGGGTGGTACTTGCTAAGGTCCGGCATGAAGAGCCCCTCTAGGCTGTTCCTGGAGATCTAATCTGTTCATAGACTGCCTTGTTGCTGTAAGATGAGTAATACAATGGTGTTTGAGTTTCCTGGTGCCATACCTTCTTTGCCTTCATATGCTGCTGTCAGATGTCTAGGAACACCAGAGGAGTACTCCTTTTGATATGCTGACACTAAACCCAAGGACCAGAGGAACACTAGATAGATATAGAGGAGTGTTTCTTATGGCCATTCATAATTTTCTCTAAAAAGAGCATCGAAATCCAGAGTTGTGAGTGGTGTGTGCTTATGCATATTGAGGCTGGATGAGAGACCAAAGCAAGGAAGTTTTTTGTTTGGGGTTGTTTTTGGCTTTTTTTATTCCTACAAGTGTAAAAGAAAAGACTATTTCTCCTTTTCTCATATCTGGGAAAATATTGGATGTGACAATGTCATGTAGATAAATGAGAACTTCACAACTGGCAGAATGAAAAGCTGGGAACTGATTGTGTTAAATACATTGCTAATTAGACTGTGAAAGAAGCCAGGAGTCAAAGTGCTAAGGCATTTATCTAAAGAAGTTGATTTGCAGTAAATACCAATTAAAGGAAGTTTTAGGAGGTACATAAAACAGCAGAGTTCAAATGTATATTGCAATGAGGAGAGTTTTCTTTGGGGATATTCCACATTTGTCTGGAGAGAGTCTCTGGCTACTTATTCTGAAACTGTGGTGCTGTTGCAGCTGAAGGCGCATCAGGCCAGGTGGATGGTGGATCTGAGTCCCCTTGGCTTTTCTGGGTTCCATTCTGGATTTAACATGTTGCTTTCTCAGAATCATCATACATTAAATGTAGCCTTTATTGGGAAGGGAGATAGGAAGAATTTTCTGATCCATCAGTGAGGGTTATCTGTTTTAAACCTGTCTGGACTGGTGAGTCAAGTCCCTTGGGCAAGAAGCAGGATGCCAGCCACAAAGCTCAGAGCTAAGGAGACCTTGCCAAGTAATGACCTTGACGTTTAGGAGCTGTGTTTGGAAATGATAAATAGATGGTCTCCCTGCAACCTCCAGGATGCCCTGGGGGCTGCTCTCCTCAGAGGGAAGCAGGCTCCTTTCCACTCACAGCTCCAAGCCATTAGCACAGGCTTTCGATGAGGAGCACCTTGTAGCTGGTCATACCTTTTTCAAACCTATGTTCTTGTGAACTGTGATGGTTGTTTGTCAGTCCTTATCTATGTGATGTGAATATTTTTGATGTCCTGTGATTTCAAAATTGAGTTCTCAGCGCCAACTGTTTGCTTTTCATGTGCTCACCAAGAGGTGAGTTTTAAATAGAGAAGAGGATATTTTAACAACATGTGGCACTGGGCTTTTTCTGAAGGGCACTTATGAAGGCTATATTTATAGTGTGCTTGCATTCCTTCTACAATTGGTTTATATTGTTTATATTTGATGTGTTGTGGTTGATTTGTAATAATATATTGGAACTTACTCCCTTTAAATAAACTTTTCACTATGCAACCAAGAACTTTGTCTTCTGTTTAAAATAAGTGAATATCTTGATATGAAAAATTCAACTACAGACCTTCCAGCAAAAGAATGCAGTTAGTTTTCGGAGCAAAGAAGAGGCAAATACTCAAAATGTACTTTGCAGTGTACAGGAGATTCTGATTGCAAATGGATAGGAAAATGCGTGATGAGGGTTCCAGCCAGGAAATTTTTTGTCTGTTAAAATGACTTGCTGGAATATTTTTCTTGAGATTGTACTGAATGCTTGAGGAATTGGAGAGGAACAAGCAAGCAGCCAAGCTCATATAATGGACATAGATAGAGTTTGAATACTTTACCCTCCAGTTCTTCATACTGGTACTTGTCACCTCCATTTGCAGAGATCCCCTAGCTCCTTTGTTACTTCAGCTTTCAGTCTGGAGGATTAAAAAACATCACTTCAGTTACCAGATACTCATTAAATTGTCTAGAGAAAAGTGTTTGCCCTTCACAGCTCCTCACAGCTGCTTTGCCCATCAGCTTTATCATACTACAAAGGCTCTATTTACATGTTCTGAAAGAAGCACCTGCTGGTCAAAATGAGGAATGATTCCTGCAGCTGGAGTCATCCTTTCTCACCTATCTCATTTTAAGTTTGGTAGGACAAGTGCTGCAGAGGTTCAATTCTCTGTTCTAGTCCAATGTTCCCTTAGAGCACTTTTATAAACTAATTGATGGGCAGGAGCAATCATAAACCAAGTCGATCCGAAGGACAGATGATTCTGCCAAGTTAAAGATGTTTCATTGCATTTTAAGAACACCAAAGAGAAACAGTGCTACTGCTACTTAATTACCATGCACTCACTACCCATTCTTGTGCTTGGCTCAGGCATATGGCCAAGAGGAAAACTAATGAAAACAGCGGGGATGCAGGGAAGTGATGCAAAATTTCACATTAGTTCTTCCCATCCACCCCCACTCTGCCACTCCCCTTCCCCCTGCTGTAACTGTTGTGGATGGGCTGCAGCAGAAACACTCTGATCATGAGGTGCTTTGTGAAGGCCTTGCAGCAGGCTTTGTTACCCCTGCCAGGGAAGTGGTTCTTCCCTGTTTCAGGTGAATAGCCTTTAAGCTTAGCAGAGCTACTCATTGTTATACAAGTGGTATCAGTTACCCAGTGGAGCCTTTGTAGTAACACACACATACACACATGTAATTATTAAGGAGTATCTGCCACCATCCTGCTTTCCTTTGATACGAGCCCTGACTGCAGAGTAAGAGAAGTAAGGTTCACACCTGCTCTTTTTCACAAAGGCTACAAGAAATGTGTACAGATACAGTAATTTAGGAATTGGCAAGCAAATTATCCCTCTCTGGAAAGGGTCATGGGGCTTGGGTTCTAGAAATAGTGAATGTCTGGAGCACAAGTTCTTTGACAAGTGGCTGAGGGAGCTGGGGTTGTTTAGGCTGGAGAAAAGCAGGCTCAGGGGAGACCTCATTGCTCCCTACAACTACCTGAAAGGAGGTTGGAGCTGGGTGGGAATTGGCCTCCTCTCCCAGGAAGCTAGCGATAGGATAAGAGGACATAATTTCAAGCTGTGCCAGGGCAGATTTAGGTTGGACATTAGAAGGAATTTCTTCACAGAAAGGGTGGTTAGACACTGGAATGGACTGCCCGGGAAGGTGATGGAGGCACCATCCCTGGAAGTGTTTAAGGAAAGACTGGATGTGTAGTGCCCACGTCTAGTTGACAGGGTGGAGTTCGGTCATTGGCTGTTCTCGATTATCTNCGCGGCTGCGCGGACGCGGCCGGTCCCTGTCAGGGTTGGGTTCCCCCGCGGGCCGGGCACCTGCACACTGTGCCCTGGCTCTCGTTTCTGGAAATGCCTCTGCCCACCTGGCTGCGCTGCCCCAGCCCTTGGCGGCTCTCCCTTCCCACCGGTAGTTCCCTTCACTGCGTCCTTGCATGGTTTCATCTTTAAACGGCACAAGCCCTCTCCTTTCGCCCTTCCGAGGCATAAAGGTGTTTTTAGGTGTTTTCACATATTTTTTCACCTTTTATTTTACTCCTTGATTATTATCTTTCGTTCTTCTTCCCTCCCCTTGCAGCCAGTCCAGCCAGATGGGTTTCCAGGCTTGGCTGCCCCTGCCATTGCCAAAGCAGCTGGTCGTGTTCGGGCTGGGAGACTGGAGCTGTTACTCTCCGGACACGAGCATCGCAGTGGATGTGCTGGTGTCCCCAGGCGTCGCACCACAGCGGGTCGGCACGCTGGAACCCACCCGCAGGTTACAGCAGGAGCTGCAAGGGTGTCAGGAGGGGCATCCTGGAAAAGCTTTCTGATCTGTGGTGCTACCTGATTCTGCTGGTGTTATCCAAAAGCTGCTCAGACCTGCTGGTCTTCCACCGGTGTTTCTCTCTAGTGATGACTCCAGCTTCCTTTTGACTGCTTTCAGGGTTGGATCTCTTTTTGCTTTGGGCTGTTATAATCTACTATGGGAGCAGGAATTTTGCCCTGGTCAGTGTCACTTGTGGGCTGAAAAGCCATGGTCCCTTGTGCAGGTCTCTGGTGTGGGAAGATGACTGGAGAACAGATATTTTCATGGCCTCTTTGAAAGAGATGGACAAAGGCAACCCTGTGAGGCTTGTCCTGACTGTCAATGGACAGGTAAAAGAATTGACACTCTCTTCCTGCCCAGGGCCCCAAATGTTGTCACTTCTGAGCCCCAGAACCTCCTCTCCCTGCTCTCCTTTTCCTTCTCTGCTACTCCAAGGTAGAGCTGACAAGCATGGATCTGTTAATGCACGTTTGTGCTGAGCCTGAAGCCTCTGTGATGCTCCAGGCCTATCCTCAAAACTGAACACAGTTTGCCAGAACACCTTGTGTGTCGCAGGAGTTGGGCAGCAGACAGCTGTTAACTTCCAGCTCCACTCTCTCCTGTGTCTTTGGTACTTACATTGTTGTTTTACCCTGAGCTGAAGCCAATGGATTTAGCATCTTACAGCACCTGGCTTTCCTTTTCTTTGTTTGTTTTGTTGGTGTGGGAGATGGAGGCAGGTTATTCCATTGCAGGGAATCTGTCCCTTGCAAGACATGTTTTTGCTCATCCTTTTTGTGGATGGAGGCTAGCACACTTAGGTCATTTTATTGTCGCTGTTTCTGCTGCAGCTGCTCCGAGGTGTCTCCAGCAGTACACCTGCCCATCCCTTCCTTGTACCGGAGACCACCCAGTCACCAGTGCTCCCAGCAGATGATAGGCCCCTTGGCCAGGACCTGGAGGATCCTACTGGGGTATGTGTATTTTGGAGCTGCCTTCTTGTTATTTCACCTTTTTCTTAGTATCTTCTCCCTCACCAGTAGCCATTCAGTTAATGTCTAGCTGAAACATTTGCTGCCTTTTTTTTGGTGGAGATATGGCTAAGCAAGTTCTGGAGCCAAAGTTTCTCTTGTGCTGAAGAAAGATATATTCTCCATTGAAATGCCTTTTGAAAGGTTGAATTTAGTAGTCCTTGGTGGGATGATCAGCTTCATTCCTAGTACAGATAGCCTTTTTGCCCTTCCATGTTCTAGCTGTGCCCAGCAGCCAGCAGTTTGAAAGCCGACCACGGCACACAGCAGCAGATAGCTGCATTGCTCAGCACCTGTTTGGCAGCTGATACTGATGGCTTGTTGGCCCTTAAAACTCAGTGGGAGGATAAGCCTGAAAACAGTTACCACATCTCTGGCCCAGTAAGATGCAACTCACAGTAGCCCCAGGTATCTTTCTTCAGGGCCAATTTGACTGGGATTCATGTCACAGGTCAAGAGTCAGAGCTCAGACGTGGCTGCCAGAGCATCCAGGCCTGTGAAGAAGGATGTCCAGCCACCACTGAGGACCCTGGTGGCACCCTGTGCCCTGAAGTCGCCAGCTGGCAAGGTGGAATCCAGTGAGGCCTGGAGGAAGAGTCCTGACCAAGGACCACCAAGAGTCCACTCCAAAAAGCCCAGGAAAGTTTTGTTTGAACCCACAGCATCTGAGAGAGATCTCGATGAAGAAGGTATCTCTGGTAGTTTCCAGCTTTATTTTACAGGTCTTGTCTGAATGATCTGTCAATGCTGCTAGGCCGCAACTTCCCAGTCCATTTCTCTATATACCTCCAAGGCATGATGGGCTTGTATGGTTGGCTTTGAAATACTGAGAATGCTCTTTATTCCTGGATCAGCTGCTTGATGAGTTTTTGCCTGTTGGGAAAAGACCAGAAATAGAATATGGGATATTCTTAGTGCCAACACTTTGTACTGTGATATAATGCCTATCTTTTCATACAAGTAAAGGTGTTTTATAAATGAAGGCAAATATCGTTAACCTTGTTTTACAAAAGGGTAAATTGAGGCACAAGAAAGTTACCTACTGTGACGTTCTATAACCTCTGCATTAGTCTGTTTGCACCCCTACTAACAGCATACCACTTGGTCCACAGAAGACATTGGTTATTATTACAGTATAGAGAATATGAAAAGGAATATATATAATTAGTATAATTGTACTGACTTTTGAGTAGTGAGAAGGTAACTGCCAAGGGGTTTGGAAACAAAACCTTGGGCTTCTGGAGTGAGAATTCCAATTCAGCTCCAGAGTGTGACTAAGTTTATGTGTAAAAGTTTGGCAATAACTTAGTGGTCCCCATAAGAAATTACTTACTGGGACTTGGCTTGCTTGTCATAAAGGCAAATACAGCTCCATCATAAAGTTGTTTCTGCTGCAGGCAGTGTGAGAAGGGGGGAAACGAACTTTGATCAGAGGGGTAAAATGCAATGGTGACAGCATTTGGCAGTTAAAGGAAGTGCGCCCTGCTCTTCCTATCTTCTGTGTTTCTTCTGATGAGACTTAGTTCATGATTCTTGGTCTTGCACCTTGCTTGTTGCAGTGAGGTAGCTTTGTGCTGGAGGTTGGAGGAAGGAAGGTCAGAGGGTTCATACACAGTGGAGCTGAGCACTTTCCACAATATGTCTGCTGGCTGCTTTATGGGGCCATCTCTGTGTTCCCTCTGCAGATCTGGCGGTGAAGGAGTTGCAAGGTGAGGATTTGGTTCCTAGACCCTGATTTGTCTTTTCAGTCACTCAGTGATGATATTCCTTCCCTTCAACATCAGAAGCCTCTCATGCTTCACCCAATATCTCCCAAGTGATCAAGAATAACAAGTAGGTTGTGTGTATACACTGTTCCTCTTCATGCAATTGCCATCAGTACAGGTGCTTCCAGTACTGTCAGGCTCTCAAATATGTTTCTTTAGCCCCTCTGAATCTCAGGCACAGCTCTGGGTACATAGCTCTTTGAGGAAAAAAGGTAAGATATGAAATAGACTTTGATTAAAAAGTATATTTTTAGCTTGCTCAGCCAACTGCAGAGGCCTGGGAGGGGAAAGGAGGAGAGCAGAGCAGCACAAGGAATACCTCTGGAAACAGCTCCAGGCTTCTGGTTGTTCTATCTTAGGCACTGACAAGCTGTCCCTTGAGGGTAGCCCTCCCTCACAAGGAGTAGCGTGGGGCGGGTAGCACAACTGGGAAATCACTTCTGGAGATGGGGTAGTAAATGGGGGACATTCAAGTCTGTCTGAAGTGGCAGCCTGAATGCATCCTACATCCAGCTACTCCTTGCACCTGAGGTCTCTCTAAGTACAGCAATTACTCCCCTGGGCCAACTGAAAATATTCCTCAGGAAGGTAAGTCTTTTTCCCCTGCAGAGGGAAGGGACCAGGGGCCCTTGCCTTACCCTTTCCTCTCTCTGAGCATTCAGGTGGCTTGTTCTTCCCAGCAGGGAAGGGAGCTGAGGCTGTTTTGTCTGACTGCTCACAGGCCTGTGCTCTTCCCTCCCCAGGCAGTCCCAGCCCTCGGTGGTGCCATGCCATGTGCCTCAGTGACCTGGGCACAGCTGTTCTCATTGGTGGAGAAGGTTTCAATCAACAGTCCTGCAGGGATGCTCTCTGGAAGCTGGAAATTGGTGGGGACTTCAGGGCTGTCAAAGGCAATGGGGATAGTGGGACTCTAGGATAGCTCATGCAAATGGGAGGAGATACTTGGGCATCTGTGCATATGGAGGGGACAGCAAAGGCATCACACCTAGCATGTCACCAGGCTGAGCTGACAGCATAGAGGGCCTTGTGAGGCTCTGGGATTGTACTTGAGAGCCCTCTAGGAGCTAAGCTACAAGTTCTGGGGAGAGTTGGGGGAATTTTAAGGGGTAAAGGCAACAGTGCAGTTTGCAGTCTGTGTGTGGTCACTGGTGGGGAAGTGTGAGATACAATTCCAGTGCCTTGTGTCTTTCTGCACCTCACTGGTCTTCTCTTTCATTGTGCTATTCCCCTTCATTCCTTACAGAAACAATTCTGTATGAACTCCCTCTAGCCCTGAATCAAAGGAGAGGAGGAGATGAAGGGAGCGAGGTTTTGAGTAAAGATTTTATGGCATATTCTTTAAATCTAGAGAAATTAAGAGCATTTTTGAACTCCCATACCATGTGTACGATGTTGCTCCCACAGACAACGATTTATGGCTTCCAGTGGGTTTCCAGCTACAAAATGCCATGCCATCATGCTTGCATGGTCACACAGCTACCTACGACCCTGACACCAAGCGTATCTACATCTTTGGGGGCATAAGGGAGGACAAAGACTACAGCAGCATCTACATTCTGGACACAGTCACCTGGAAATGGCTCCTTGTGGCTGTGAGTACTGCATCTATTCCAAGACAAAAGCACAGGAGGGGTGGCAAGTTCTGCCTGAATGTGGCAGTCAATGTACCCATGTCCTTAGTCCAGCAGTCTTGGTCCGCTGTTGCTGCAGGTTGTCTGAGATACATAGTTGGGTTTGACATGTATTAGGAGGCTGTGTTGAAAAGTCACATGCTGAACAGAATCCAGGAGCTGTGCCTACAATGAATGAAGCAATGTGAAAAAATGGTTGCTGCAGAGGGTTGAGTTTGATCAAGCCCAAGGGTGGGAGGTACTCTAGAAGCAGCAGAGGGAAATGGCTTCTCGTTTTTTATGGTGCCATTTGAGAGCAGCACCAGATGCTGAGGTGAAGATCTTCTCAAAACACGGACTGCTCTGAGCACAGCAGAATTCTGAGCCCTGTCAGCATGGGACTATCAGTCTCTTTCCTGGCTAAAGCACAAAATGGCTTTTGCAGAGTAAACCTGGATGAGATCTTTCTGTTCCCTTACATCTTCTGAGGAAGGTGTGGGAGGTTGACTTCCTTTTCTTATCAGAGCATTCTGGTGATGTGGAGCAGAGAATATGCTGTCTGCCTGTGCAGCAAAGATCTGGCTGGGGAGCCAATAAAGGGAAAATTGAGACTTGTCAAACTCACTGCATGATGTGGGTCCCTTTCCTATCGGTCATGCATCAAATAATGCACTTCTTGTAACAACTATATATTGAACTTTTTCTAGGCTAAAGGGAGGATACCAGTGCTCACCTACCACAGTGCAACTATCTACCACAAGGAGCTCTTTGTTTTTGGAGGAACCTTCCCCAGAAAGGCATCGCTGGCAGTTGCACCCTGCAGCAATGTGCTTTATGTCTTCAATCCAGAGCATGAAATTTGGTATCAGCCCATTTCAGAAGGGGAGAAGCCTCTGCCTAGGCTTGGGTGAGAGTGCTCTAATTCCAGCTATCCAAAATAGTGCAGGAAACCTCTGCTCAACTTCCCTCTTACACCAGTGTGATTTCTGAAATGTTAGGTGATTGTTCTCCACCCTTTTCTCTTTAAGATAGGGCTGTGTTTAGAGCAATGTGACTCAGTACCTCCTGTTATGAATCCTGATGGGATTCTGTCCCTGGGCTGCAGTGGCTGTGGGTAGAGGCAGGTGTAGACTGAAGCTATGGCAGCCCAGTGGAAGAGGCCAAGGCTAAAATGCAAGTTTTGGGAACTTGCTGAAGATGTTTTATTCATTTGCTTTCTCTCTGCCCAGGCATTCAGCTACTCTATTGAAAAACAAGCTGCTGATTTTTGGGGGTCGGAGGACTTCTCTCTACCTCAGTGACATGCACATTCTGGATCTGGGTAAGAAAGTCTGTGCCATTTGGCTGCCTTGGGAAGGCCTGTTCCAAAACAGGGGCTTGGGAGTGAGGTGCGCTCAATTGGACAATAGCAATAACATTATACAAACTCCTGACTAAGCAATGGAGATGAAAAACTATGGGTTAAAAAAAAACCCTTTCTGGGGCAGTAAGGGGGGGGATGAAGAAAAAACAATGGCTTTTTTGGAAAAAGTTGGGTAATAGAGAAGGCAGGTTGTTGATGCAGCAGAGTATGTAAGTTTTTGTCTAGTTATGAGGCAGAGGTTTTTGGACATTTCACCTGCCTTTTCTCTGGCTGTCAGGTTTCATGGAGTACACACCAGTCCCTCTCCTCGCAGGACAGCCTTCTGCACGTTGGTAAGATTCTGTTGCAGACCCAGGAGCTATCTTCTTCTGTCATTTCTCTTTGAAGCCAGGTTTAAACAGTGCCTGTGATCAGACACAGCTACATATCTCTGTCCCACTAGTCAAAATACAGTGGATCTTTGCTGTGGGGCCAGGAATTCTGTGCTGTTCTTGTTGGTGCCTGTATGGTGTGGGGGGATATTCCTTAGTCTCCCTGGAATTCTGCTTTCAGGCTAGGGTAAGTTTTCTGCCATGTGCTAGTAAACTGTATTGCCTGCTGTTTGGTCTTCACAGTACCTGGAGAGGTAGTGTGCCACACAAAGGAAGAAACTCCTATACCAGGACTATGCTGTTCCTAAAGGGACAGAATTGCTCACTAGAGCAATGATCTAAAGCAGTGCAGAGCCCAGCTAGCCTGCTACTCCTCCCACAGAGCAAAGCATAGGAGTTTTGATAGCTCCTTCTGAGATAATGAGTTGCTCTTCAGGCTTGATCATGGCCTGATCTGTGGAGGCAAACATCTCTTATAGGGTTATTCTGCAAGTCAGAGCAGAGAGAAGCAGAAGTCAACTTTTTTCCTTCAGCTTAAGCCCCCAACCTCCAGATGAAGTCTGCTCATCCCTGCCCATTGCTGACTGAGGCCATCCCAGCAGGTTTTGTTGTAGTCACCATTTGACTTTGCTTTGGTCACAGTTTTCATGCAGCTCTGGCTGTGTCGGACCAGAAGGTTCTGATCAGTGGAGGCTGCAATGCCAAAGGAGCCTTGCATGATGCCTTTGTTTTCCACCTAGGTGAGTGACTCTCCTGTTTTGATAGCTGAAGGTGACTCTGGGGCTACAGTGGTGTTTCTGAACATCTAGTCTAGTCCATTTGTCTCATCCCTTGCACTAGGAATGGGCTTGTCAGTATTGATAGCCCCTTTCTATTTCAGATACTCTCTCATGGAGCACAGTGATCCACCACGACCTCTGCTCTGTTCCCCGAGCTGGCCACACATTGCTTGACCTGACTCCTACCCACTTGATGGATATGGACAAGAACAAAGAGGAGCAGAACTTGCACACGGTGTTGGTCTTTGGGGGCTCCAACTGTGCTGGGACCTTTTATAACAGCACAGTCAAGATCCAGCTAGACCTAGGATAATGCATGATACTCAGAATGAGCCTGAACAGCAAGGCTCTTCACCAGCCTAAATACAAATATAGGTGGCAATAAATAAATCCAAGCAACATGGCAGTCCAGGTATCTGTATATAGGTGAATGCCACTTTGGTACAAGAGATTGTGGGTTTGTAAAGTCTGAAGGCCATGAGTATTGTTCTCTTAGGGTACCTGATACACAGTATCTGGGCTCAGGTGCCAAAACGTTCAGTGGGATCTGAGCTGAGTCTGCACAAGAACACGGACACAAGGTTATGGGTTCCCTTCTTGTCCTACAGCTTTTAAGCTGGAATTCCCAGGGTGCTTTCAGCTTTGAAGGTGATTCAGGTATTTGGTTTCATTTGGGATGAGTAAGATGGGATCTACTCCTGCTATTTGGAAAGTCCTCATAGTAAAAGTACAGGCATGATTCTGGTTTGGAGGGAATCTGGGGTGGGATTCCCTTGGACAACAGTCTGCAGCTGAAGACCAGGAAAACACCTAGAGCAGTATCTGAGGATGGGAAAAAGAAGAGAACGTAATTTTCAGTGTAGGGTAGAGAGCTGGCTGTGCCTTGCTGTCTATGGCACAATCACCTAGCTTTGCTCTAGGTGGACCTTTTACAAATTCTGTATGACTGCTCTTGTTATTCCAATGGGTGACAGAGTTGCTGACTTAGCTCCTTCAAGACCCCAGCAAGGGTTAAGCTATCTTCCATCAGAGACTAGATCTCACTGATGATTGGAACTGATGACTGTGCTGTGGCTGTGAGGCAGCTGCAAGGATAAGCACACTGTGTACACTGACTCCCTGATGCTCTTTATGTAGAGGGTAGAAAGAAGTAGCCCCTGTGGGGAATACAGAATTGGCTCAATGTCACAATTGTTTGTGGCCGCATTCCCCAACCCAAAGCCATACAGAGGGAACTTCTGCTTTAATCTGCTTCACAGAGATAGATTAGATATAAAAAACTAGTAGCTGCAGGTGTTCCAGCACAGGCATAGCTCCTGTAAGTCATCCATGCTATTTCCAGGTCCTCTGTCCTCCTTACCATCCAGATGAAAGGGAAACAGTACTAGGGATTCCTACTGGCACTGAAGTCCTACTCAAACTGTAGGTGTTGTCGTCTTTATCACACCAGCTTTCTAGATTTATTGAGTAGAAAGGCTTCAAGCTCGCAGCTCTGCAGGAGTATCTGGCTGCCGGGAAGGGTGGCTTATTTTGAAGGCCTCTAACTCCAAGAGCGCTTTATTTATTCTGGTTATTGTAGGATATGGACCCATGTCCACTTTGAATCTGCAAAAGGAAAAGAATTTGTGAAGTACTATGAGTTGGAGAGCCAGTGCAGCAGTGAGCAGAAGTGCAGAGCAGTGTGATAGGCCTGCCTAGTGTGGGAGAATCTCACTGGCATTTACACTAACAGAAAAGGTTCATCCTTGTAGGTTTAAAAACAAATGCTAGAACAATTAATCAGTGTCTGGAGAGGTTGTAAAGTGTCCTTCTCTAGAGATACTCAAAACCCAGATGGATGCAATCCTGTGCCACTTCCTCTAGCAGGGAAATTGGACTGGATGCCCTCCAGAATTCCCTTCCAACCCTAACGGTTCTGTGATTGTGTGATCTTCACCAGACTTTTACGTAATGTGCAGCACAAGGTAAGAAGACACTGCTTTTCCTGGGAATCATGCAGCCACTACTTGTATGGGTTTAAGGCATTAAACAAGTAAAGTCTGATTAATCTTTTCCTCCTGTGTGCAGTGTAAGAATAGAGCAAACAGGGACAGAGAATGTGGAGTGTGGGCAACCTCAGCTTTTCTAAGGACGTAGATCAGGTTTTCCTAGGGGTCTCTAAGAGTAGACCACAGCTCCTTATTTCCAAAAGAGACAGTATTTATGAAATAGGAAAATTCATGGAGAGAAGAAACATAAGTGGATAGGGCAGGCAGAAGGGATACTTTCTAACAGGCACAAGGAACAGCAGAAGGTAAGCTCTGACAGCCCAGCATAAGTAGGTGTGTTGAAGAACACCTTAAGCTTAGCCCTCATTACCTTTCAGCATTGGCAACTTGAGGCACTAAACACAGATCAGCCATGGAAACCTGGAAATGTAGAAGAGAAAAGGGGTTAGAGTAACTCAGAGCCTGTCCCATCACACTTCCCAGTGGTGGCACGCTTTGAGACCGGGATAGAAATTATTTTATCAGCCAGTACAGAGGAGTTGTCATGATGATCTAATTCTTTAATTCAGCATTAATAACACAGCAACAGTACAAGTAAAAGAACTCCATAGCAGTCACTAGTAGAAGCCATCAGCTTTTAAGGAGCTTTATATTTACCAGCTGATAATTATGACCTCAAGGACACTGTGCTTCTATGGCAACTGCCTCTGAGCAAACAGGTCTGCTGGCAAGCTGCAGAGGGAGGTGATGGAAGGGAGAGGGGGTGTTTGCCTGGCTGGGAAAAGATAAGTAAATTTTGCTTGTTTGCACTGCAGGAGTATCGAGCAGGTCCTGCCAATGTCAAGCCTTGCTATGTGATAGGGCCTCTGCACACAGGCTCAGAGACTTGCAGTCTGAAAGGAAGATTCAAGGACAGTCTTCCTGCTGGCTGCCGATCTGCACAGACAGAGGCAGCTGCCCTTACCCTGTTCCCAAGGTCACGAAGCCCTTGGGTGCCTCTCAGAGCACATTATTCTCCAACACTAGATCTTTTAAGTAGCCTTTGCCTACCAAGGGCTCTGTAAGGCTGCTACTAGACAATCCTCTGCATCCCAGGATATTGCAGGAGCCTTCCTTTGTTCTGAGGCTTTTATAGGAAAGAGCTTTTGCCTGGCAGCAGAACTAATAAATGGAAGAGGCCTGAGCTGCATCTAGTTTGGTAAGGGTCAGAACAGCTTTTATGTAAGTTCTGTGAAACATGTCCATATTAAAACTGGATAATCAGAAATATACAAGTTGGTTAGAGGTTCCATAGAACAGAGCTAAGAACTGAACCCATGTTTCTTGAGCCAAGCTTTGCCCCTATGACAGGACACTTTGAAGTCCAAATCCCATGAGGATGAAATGATACATCATCTTTTCCCACACCCTCTAGTACCAGCCAGATCCTAGATACAGCTGCATAATCTCACCATCAGCAGGTTATAGGCAGGGACAAGTAAACGTCTCCATAACTCTGCCAGTCAGTAATGCCCTAAGTAGGATCCATGCAGCTGATTTTTGTCATGGTGAAGGCACTGCATGTAACTCTAGACACTGGATGGGATTGTGCTCTTGTCTCCTCAATTAATTTTCTTTCCTATTTTAGGGGAAGATACTGGGGTTTTCAGTTCTGCAATGGCACACAGATACTTCCAATGGCTCTCTCAGATACTTACTTCATCCCCCACACAATAGCGTCCAGCAGTGTGCTGCAGAATCTGCTCCAGTGCTGTCAAGAGAGGTGGTACACTGGAGTGAGGCATTGGAAACTCAATTGAAAGGGACACCAAACACTTTCTAGACTGGGAATTATGAATAAGGGCATCTTAACCCTGAGCAGAGCATGAAAAAGGAGCAATTTGGGACAGAAACTAGAAGGAACAGAAATCTTAGTATAGTTATGGGAGTCTTTTAGGACTGAAAAAGTCCTTCAGCTTTTTTGGACCCAGGGTGATTTCAGCTGTTTCAGACAATGCACCAGAAATACTATGAGGATAATGTAGAAATATGTGATTGGGGGTGTGAAAAATGCAAAGGTTCAGTCACTTTGTGTCTGTCCGAAGTGAAGGTGGGCCTGTCATTGCAGCACGTGGGGAAAGGGTTTTGAGGAAACAAAAAGCACTGTTTCTCTCAAAGAGGCAAAGAAATACTCTGCTACTTGCTAGACTCTGTGGGAGTTTGCCATTAGATGTCAGGTTACAAAAGCACACACACATATATATATATTTATGTCGCCCTGAGTTTTGCAGTCTTTCGACGTTTTCATTTCTGTGATAGAATTTCTCATGCACTTTTCTGTAAGCAGTCATGTGTTTTGCTAACCGTCCTTATTGTTTTTCATTCTTTTCTCCTAAGGCGGAGAAATATGATAGACTTTTCATTTGGCCAGTGTGATTGGGGAGGTGGTAACCTCATCCTCCAATCCACGGTTGTTTCTAAAAAGATATATAAATGACCGAATAAAGAAGGCTGGGGATTATTCCTGGCTGCTTGTCCTGAACTGAGCTGAGTCTGCATGCTTCTTTTCGTGTCCCAGTGTGACATATATACACATATACACACACACACACACACACACACACGTATATGTATATATGTGTGTGTGTGTATATATATATAGGTAGAACTTTAGAAGCGCTGTGAGCCCTTATGCTTCAGAATGAATCAACTGCTGCAGTGTGCAGGATGGCCCCAGGCTTCCCCTCTTCAGCAGGGCAGCAGTGGAAGTGTTCTGTGGACATCTTTCCTCTGAGATCCTGGGGAGCTACCAGTCCTGGACAAGGGACTCTGGGCAGGAAGAGCACAGTCCCTGCCAGCAAGGCAGGACCCCAGCACACCAGCCTAGGAAGATCTGTGGTTCTACTTGAAAAGGCAAGTAGAATGCCAGTGGTGCAGCATTTTGTCAGGTCAGCCAAAATGCTGATCATTTTGGATGTGGGATGTACCTTGAAAGCCAGATGCGATACAGTTCTGAGCCCATTCCATTTTTTTCTCCCCCATTTGTTTCAGGACACCCAGGTTCTGTGAAGACAAAGCAATCTCCAGGTTAGATGACTACTGCTGGCTGGATCTTGCCCCCTGTGTCATCCAGTGGAGGAGAGGGGAGATGAGGAATTGCCAAGGCTGAATCCCTGGCCTGAGTTCAATTGGTTGGGTCAGCCCTGACCTCACCTTCACCAAATCATGCACCCTGCTGTATCTTTCTCTTGGCACTACCCTCCTGTAACAGTTGCCAGGGTATCCCTTTGCCTCTTCCCTTTGGGTTGCCCAATTCTCTTCTTCCTAAAATGTCCTACACCCAGCAGTAAAACCATATAGATTCAGCTCTTTCTGGAAAGGACTCTGGGGTGCTATAGGATTTGCTGTGTTGGAAATACTGTATTGTTGCCATTGGCAGATGAGGCAGAGATTAAGCAGATTTTATCTGCTAGCACACCAGTCTGAAGTTCTGCCACCCAGTTGGCTGGCAACAATTTAAAGAGACTGAGCATTTCAGAGACACAAATCCTTTCTAATTTCCTCATTTGCATGGATCTGACAAGGCAGTACCTGGAGTGGTTGAATGCCAGAGGCAATGTGATCAGCAATCATTCTGACTTGGGCTCTCTTCTTTGGATCTTGGGGCAGGAGCCTGGGGTTAGGATGTGTCTCTTCTAGGTAATTAATTATAGCTAGCTGTAATGAACAAAGAGATAATGGGAGGTTATTGGAGAGCCAAGGAAAACTTCACATCCTGGACACCTGGGAAAGGGGAGCTGATCCAAGAGAATACAACAGGTTTTGAATGCAGTTTGTTACCAAGCCAAGGAACAGAATAACCCCTCTGACATATGCTTGCGACCTTGTTGTCATTTGGTCCAGTTGTAATTTCTGGCAAACCATGAAACAGCCATTGAAGTTAGACTAACAAACTGCTCACTGAAAGGAGTTATGAACCAAAGCAGAATTGAACTTAAATCCTTGACAGTAGTTTCCCGTCAGGGACTATGTGCTATTTCTGTTCCCAAGTGGGATCATAAGTGCCGTCTCTTTTCCAATGTATAGATGAGAGCTCTGGGGAAAAAGATGGGGCAAAGCAATCCTGTCCAGCTTGGGCAGCAGGCTGGAGTGAAAGGTTAACAGGGGTGTGGCTGATAACTCACCGACTGAGAAAGGGTGATGCCATCAATCTTCAAGGCTGGGACTTGCTGCATTGGATTCAGTGCCTTGAATTCAGCAGAAAACTGTGGAAACAAACCTGAGATTACTCTGCAGCAATAAGAAATTCTTCTTCCTTATTTTCTTCTCCCAGAACCCTGTTACCAAATTTTTTTCTACCTCTTTTTTCTCTCTACCTTAATACTAATCTTTGCAGTAAATTATGCTGTACTATTAGCTTACAGCAAGCTTTCACTGGGGCCCAGGGATCCCTGCATCCAGGGTCAGACTGCCTTATCTCTTGATAAAGTATCACTGCAATGCCCAGAATGGGTGGTACTGCATCAGTACCACCATTATTGTCCTAGTTCTCTCCAACTCCATACCAGCCCATTGAGCTGGTGGTACAATGAGGTGCACAACTCCCTCCTATGGACCCCCAAGTAAGGTCTCAGTGAAGATCTCTTTCAGCAACCCACCTCTTCCTTTTGCCAGGCCCTTTTTGCAGCCCTCTGCAATATCATTTAGCATCCTTTGGACACCCCCTACTCCTGCCTCCATGCACTTTCTGGTGCCAGTTGAATGAGGCTGAGTCTGTTTAAAGTGCAGTGCAGCTTCTCTGAAGTCTGTGCTTCAGATATATTCAGTTCTATCATGGTAAGCAAGAGCAAAAGATCTTCAGCCTTACGGATTCAGTCACAAATGTTTGAGGGAGGAAAAAGCCTCTAGTCTCCTGCAGTCATATCTCCTTCTGTCTCACATGCCAAGGAATACTGGCTGAAAGCAACTATTAATTACAGAGAAGTGGTGAGGAATTCAGTAACTTTGCCTGTGAACTTTCTGTTGCTAATCCCAAGTCTCCTAATGATCCCCAAGTTCAGTACCCCTGGAGAGAGCAGTGGTATATTTATCCTTACCTGCTGTCCTCCATCCTTAATGAGGTTCACTGGGACCAGGTCATAAGAAATTCCTTTCAGAGCCAGTGCTAGGGAGAGCAAAGTGTACAGCTTCAGACAGGTACACTGGGACCAGTTTCATTGCTAATGGGCTCAGGGAAATGTTAGCATCTATATTTGGAAAAAGACCCTATCCCTCAAGGAAGGTGGCCTAAGTCCACTGAGAAGACAGTGCTCTGGCAAATGAAGGACCAAAGCACTAAAGATCAGTCCTGGAAAAACCAGTGCATTTTTCAAAATAAGCTTTGCAGCTCTTTGCAGCACAGCCCTTCCTGATTCAGCTTATAGGGGGCAGGGGGCCACGTGCTCCCCTGTAAAACCTTTCTGTCTCAGTACAAGTAGGGACCATTCCCAGCCCTGCTTAGCTCTCAAGACCTGGGCAGGCCAGAGTCTGAGGCAGTATCATGAAGCCCTCTTATCTGTTCCCCTCTATTCCACTTGCCCCAGGTAAGCTGCAATGTTCCCCTCCCTCCCTCTGGGGAGATGACTCACTGTTCCAGGTTCATGTTTGCTGACCTCTCTGTTAATAAGTGATTGATTAATTGGCTTAGTGAAGGGCAGGATACTGCAATACTGAGACAAAAAAAGGGAGATCAACACTGAATCTTACCGATTCGCACTCTCCAAGAACAGGAGCTTCGGAAATAGCTGTAAAGTATCGGCTGAGAAGAGAAAGATGAAAGGGGTAGGTTATATGCTGGGAGCACCAGAGTATTGTATGTAAGGAGAAGAATGCATGGGCAGAAGTCATTTCAGGAACTCTAAGACAGGGGAGAGCAATGTTTGAAGGAGAGAGGGCTCCTTTCTGAAAGTATCTGTTCCTGACTTGGGCATACAGGTAGCATCACTCTCATAACAGCCTTCTGGTTATTCAGTTGCACCTGATGTTTCCAGCAGTGCACAACTGACCTTGAAATTATTCCCTGTAAAGCTTCCTTCTTTGTTCCTATCCAATATTGCTAACTTCTATCCCATCTTAGATTTCTGAAACAATTTCTGCACTGATTGTGCCAAGCACCTGCACTGGGTATTTGCATGGCATGAACTAGCTTTTCCAGCCATGCAGGGAAAAGCCAGATCTCTTTCCAAATAAGAAGAGCTTCTGCTGTTTGAGATGAAAGCTACAAAGACAGACAATTCATCTCTACCTGAACTATAACACCGAGGCAGCTTACCCAGACGCTTCCACCCCGTCCAAACTCTCACCTTTTCAGATGCCATGGTAAGTGTGTGCAGTCGTCACAAAATAAAAACCACCTCTGTGTTTTCCCTTTTAACTCAGCTGGAATGGGGGAAGGCTTCTCTCCTAAAACCAATCAGGAAAGGACTGTGCCCCCCAGGCTGTGCCCAGGACACAAAAGCCAGCCAGTCAGATTCAATCCTGAGTCACTGCAGTCACTCTCTCCCAGCCCTGATGTTAAAACCATTAACCAGATTTCAGCTTGGAAGCACATTTGGGAACCATTCTTATTTCCGTAGCTTTTCATCCAGAAACAAGTAAGTTATCTAGAGAGCCTCCCAGGCTGTCACCAGTTGCCAATGCAGAAATCTAACCGTGGAGAACAAAACAAGAGAACCAAAGCTGCATGCAGAATTTCTGTTTCACTAGGGAATGACTGCTAGCTCCTGGCACGGGCTGCCTTTGGAGGGAGATTCCTTAGTGTGCTCCTGTAGCCCTCCTCCCACCACTACTGGCCAGTGCAGGGGTTTTTCTACATTGCAGATGTGGGAGAAGCTGCTACTCTGCTCCCAGACCAACTTTGTGCAAAATAAAAGGATTTCTTTTTTATGTGTCGTGGTCTTTTCTTTCCAGACAGGAGAGTGGTAGTTGTGTATGTCTTTAAATAAACCTGTAATCATGTCTCTCCTTGCTTACACAGATCCCATGGCATGCCATGGATCTCTCTGTGTCTCTACCCTCCCAAAATGCATAAAAAAACTTCCAGAGACTGGCAGCAAGACGAAAGAAAGCAGGGATATGCACAATGATAGTCTGGCAACAGAAAACCAGAGAGACACTGAGGATCTCTGTGCTCCAATCATCTTTGTAAACTTGATGCTTCTCTTAAAGTTTAGATTGATTCAAATAACTTTAAATGAGGTATGTCTGACTAACTTACTCAGATTAACTGGAAAATTACTTATAAGCGAGAGGAAAGTGATGGCAGTACTGGTAACGCTTAAGTGGACAAAGTATTTACTGATTTTCTTCAGTTCTCTGCTCCTGGGATCAGGGCATTAGAAATATCAGCTATGTTCATTTTTCAAATGTCTAGCCTGCTGCGTTGCAGGGAAAGAAACAGAAACTATGGCTTCGAAAGAGAAACACAGAGCATTTATGACATACTGATTTTACTAGCTTTTCCTGAGGACCTTGCTAATGGTTTTTTGGCTCAGAAATTCATGTCCTTCACATCTGTTTTGGACTCTGGCCTCTCAGCTGGCAGAGACATTTCTCCTGATCCTCTCTGCAGTTCTTTTCTTGGTTTTACAGCCTGTGCTATCATTTAGAATAAGCTGTGCTAAGCTAATTGCCTTGCTCTATAATTTCAAGGCCCTGGGCGATTTCACCAAAAAGAACGTGGAAACCAACCCATCGTTCAGCTGGGAACTGTCTCCAGAGGCTGAGGGCCTGGAGTGATCTCTTGAGTTAATGCTGTTTTGCTCCCAGCAGCAGGGCAGATCACAGGCAAAAATAATCAGCTAAGTAAAGACTAGAGACAGCACAAATGTTTTGTCCTCAGTAGGCAGGTCCCAGAGTGACACTGTATCTTCCTCAGAGGAAATGCTGAGCATGGGCCAGGGAAGTATCAGGAAAGAACTTCCTGAATTTACAACCCTGTGGGATAAAATCCCCAAAACCTGCAGTTTAGACTGGTTGGAGCTGGAATGATAGCAGGAGGACAGCATTTGCTTGATGTCTACTGCGATTTCTGGTTTGGTTCTGTTTTCATTTCTGGCAATCAGTGAGGAAACTTTGGGCTTAAATACCAGTCCAGAGTAAAAATTTGGGAAATGCATTTCACTGTTGTGAAAGATGGAAGAAACACCCCAAACTTTGTGTATTGATCTCTCAGGTTTCCTGTCTTCTTCAGCATGGTCTCCTCTAGATACCGCCTCTTTCCAGGCGATATACAGGATGCACTTGGAAAGGCCAAATCTCTCACCTTTCCTGAGAGATCAAGCAGCCTGCACACATACACTGCTCCTTGGGGGCTGGCATAGGGGACACCTCGGTGTCTGAAAGGCACTGCTTGGACTCTGCTGGGTTCAAATGTAAAGCAGATATAACAGATTTGCTCCTAAATTCTCAGTATCTCTGTAGCAGGACTTGCTGTGAACAGTGCACGCGAATAAAATACGGTTAGTAAGCACCACCGCTAAAAGCATTAGCAAGCTAAAGCATTTTATTTAGCATGGGGTTTAATTCCTTCCTTTCCACTGCGACAGAGACGCGGGTGCAGACCGGGGCAGCAGAGGCGCTGTGCGCGGGGGTGCAGTCCTCCCGGGAACCGCCAGCCCGGCCTTCCCGGGATGCCGGGGCACCA
>VXAD01010120.1:280147-410022 GCA_013399195.1 Dicrurus megarhynchus | reverse complement strand
GTCCCGCCGCCCCGCCCGCCGCGACCCGCCCGGCCGCGCTGGCCCTCGTCACCCTCCTCAGCTTCGCCTCCCGCTTCCACCGCCTGCGGGAGCCGCCGCACGTCTGGTACGGGCCGGGCCGGGGCGTGCGCCCCTCCGGCCGGGCACTGCCCGAGCCCCGGGCTGCGGGTGGGTGCGTGTCCGCCTCCTCCCGGCCACAGCGGCCGGGACTGCGCCCTGACTCCCGGCCCGCGCCCCTTCCCCGCCCCGGCCGTGTCCGGCGTGGGAGGGATCCCTGTTTATCCCAGGCAGCTGGAGGGACGGGACCGTGGCAGTGAGGGCCACAAGGAAGCGCTGCGCTCTCAGGCCGGTCCGGCCCGGGTCCTGCGCCGCTCCCCGCTGCTCTCGGGACGTGNTGCGCAGGCCGAAGGCGGAGAGCCGCCCCCCCAAGCCCCGCTCCCTCCGGCTGTGGCGCCGCCATCGCCCCCCGCTCCCCTCCCGCCCCGCGGGGAGAGCGCGGAGCCAGCGCCGCGTACCTTGGCGGCGGCAGAGCTCATTGCCGTCCCGGCCTCCGCTCAGGGCTCGGCGGCTGCCCGGCACCGCGTCCCCGNGGCACTGCCCGAGCCCCGGGCTGCGGGTGGGTGCGTGTCCGCCTCCTCCCGGCCACAGCGGCCGGGACTGCGCCCTGACTCCCGGCCCGCGCCCCTTCCCCGCCCCGGCCGTGTCCGGCGTGGGAGGGATCCCTGTTTATCCCAGGCAGCTGGAGGGACGGGACCGTGGCAGTGAGGGCCACAAGGAAGCGCTGCGCTCTCAGGCCGGTCCGGCCCGGGTCCTGCGCCGCTCCCCGCTGCTCTCGGGACGTGCTGCAGAGAGGGCACCGGGTCCCGGGGAGGCGGTTTTGGGGATCTGTGTGTAGCAGGCTGGCTTTTTAACCTCGCTAAGGTCAATTTGGAATCAAAAGGGCAAACCAAAGGTTTTGGAGTGATAATATCAAACTCTTTAAAAAAAGGACCTTTTCTAGAATGGCTGAAATACTGTCCGTGATTTCCCACTGAGTATAACGCATTGTCTCATATGGAATGTATGGCAGTAGCCCGCTGTACTATAAAAAGCATAAGTAAAAACACATTCCTGGATTTTTTTTTTTTCTTTTACTGTCTTCAGCATTATAGCAGATTGGCTATTGTGGTTTGTGTTTTGTTGTTTTTTGCAGTTGGGATGAAACTCATTTTGGGAAGATGGGAAGTTACTACATTAATCGAACATTCTTCTTTGATGTCCATCCTCCTTTGGGGAAGGTAAACTGCTTTTCTGTTACATGCTTTAGAAGCCACAGGAGTGGGCTAATAAATGTCTGCCTCCGCCTTCTGGCCAAAGGATGTGAACAACAAAGTCTTTCCTAACTGTTGTTGACATCACAGCAATTTGCATTCTGTGTCCAGAGCCTCAACTTGTAGCGTTTTGTCTTCACAAAAATGCTTCTAATATAAGAAAACCAAACAGTATTGCATATTGGGTTTTTGAAAGGCTTGACATGAAAAAATCAATGTGACACTTGGAGGGCATATGTAATAGAAGCCTACATTTTAAAGGAAGCAAACAGTTCCTGATAACTTGTGAGCAGATGAGATACCTACCACAAAGGATCCTGAGAGCACTGATTCCCTATTCTGTAAATGAACTTGTTTTAGCAACAGTGTGTAGTGTGGATGAAGGTGCATCCTCCTGCCTTGTCAAGGTTATTTTCCTTTCAGACTGAGTCTTCTGAAACTAAAGGGATAGGGAGCTATGGGAGACTCTACAGAATTCTCTCTGCTCAGTTCCACACCTGGTATTTTTCTTGAACTTGCAGTCAGCCTTGTAGACTGTAGCCAAAATAATTCTGATTTTGCCTTTAGAGAAAAGGCAGTATGTATGCATGTGATTCCTGTAAATAAACTCTTTTTTGGATGATGCCTCTGAATTATTTGTCCTCTGGATCAATGTGGCTTCTGTAAAAATCTTACATGCTGCTGGCTTGGATACTTCTTCCTCCAGTGTGATTTTTCCTGACCAGTTTTTTTCACCTTTCCTTTTCAGATGCTGATTGGACTTGCTGGCTACCTTAGTGGATATGATGGTACATTTCCTTTCCAAAAGCCAGGGGATCGATATGAGCAGCACAACTACATAGGAATGAGAGGGGTAAGGCTCTGTGGCTAGTGTCAAGCTGGTTAGCTTTCCTGTGCCTTCCCATACAGAGTGTTACATCATGAGAACAGCTCTTCTTGATCAGGTCAGAGGTCTGTTTAGCCTTGTGCCTTGTCTTTAAGCTCCTTTGAAAAGTATTAGTGGTTCTATTGTGAATAAGTCTTAATGTCTGGCTGTGAGAGGCCAGGTAAGAAATTACGGTGAAAATGGAGGCCATCTCTTCCTGCTAATTAGTGAGATTACACTGCTGCATGGGATAGATATCTTGCCTGTTCTGCAAAGCAAACATTGCTGAGTTTGAGCTTCTCTCACTCCATTGTGCCTGGTTAATCTACTGGGGAGCCAAGGATATCAAAAAGCCAGGATCATCCACTGGCACCTGCAGTTTGCCACCACCAGTGACACTGAGCTGAGTATGCTGATGGAGCCTGGGACAGCAGGGCAGAATTCAGAGTTGTATTCTATCTGGAATCCTGGCTGTACTGCTATTTAGGAAGACCAAGAGCCATATAACTGACAGCAGATAAGTCAAAAGGAGAAACAGTGGCCAACTGCTACTACCTAACAAGAAAACTGAAAACTGGGAAGGCATGTTTTCTTAGTTTGGTTTCCAGAGGTTCATGGTTTTAGATTTCCCTGAGCCAAAGATGGGAGAGGTGCTGGAACCAGACATTAAAGAGAATAAATTCTACTGTGGTTTTTGTTTCTGCTCTTTCTCCTCCAACTATCCTTGGTCTTATTTATGTAGGAGAGGGGAATATGCTCTGCTAAAGATATAAGGTGCAGGTGTATTTTGTTCTTAGATTTCATAATCTAGTATTTTGTTATAAAGAAGTTGTGTGTGGTGGATGTGTAGTGCATCTACTTGACACATCCTTTTATGAATGTCTGGTGTAGTCTAGCAAGAGTGACTGACTTGTTACTGACACCTCTGCAGAATAGAGTAAGCCTCTGTCCTCTGAACAGGGTCTTTGTTCAGCTGGCTTTTGTCCAATGTTCTTTGTGACTCAGTTCAGCTGCTGCAACACCTCCTGTTGTTGTAGGAATGAAAGATGAAGGAAAAGAGAGGGTGTGAGCTCTTGTTCACTGTTGGTGGGGTTATAATTTCTCCCATGATATTTTCCTGCAGCTTTGTGCATTCCTTGGCTCCTGCCTGGTTCCCTTTGCCTACCTCACAGTGTTGGAACTGTCAAAGTCACTGCCAGCAGCCTTACTCGCAGCTTTCATCCTTATTTTTGGTAGGTGTTCCTGCTACAGCAAAATTGAGTATCTTAATTGTTCAGATAATTTAATTTCTGGATTAGCATGTATTACCTAACCAGGAGATATTTGGGTTAATGACTTTCTGAAGTCTCTCAAAGCAAAGAAGCAAAGTAATTCCACTTTATATATATATATATATATATATATATATATATGAGGCTTTTTAATTGGTGGTCCCCTTGAGAGCTTTACAGTATGTTTAGTTCATAGGTACTTCTGTTATTTGCATAACCACAGTATTGGATTAGATTTCACCTTAATTTTAAAAATTTTTACAAGGTGGATGGTCAGGGGTGATTTTTCCCACTAGTGAAATATTGATGTTTCCCATATGAATTATAGAGACGTTTAACAGCCACTGCATTACTTTAGAAGAGTTCACAATAAGAAATTAATAAAGTTCCTTGCTGTATTGAGCCAAGTGGAGAAATTGACCTTGCAAATGGAGTTACCCAAATAGGAGTTTTGTGAGGACACACAGATATTGAGGCATGGAGACTTAAAATATCAAAGCCATATTAATTTTTTATAGGTACCATATGAAAGATGATTTCTCCTCTGGCATCCTCTGGCACCATGGTGGTGCCATAGATAGATCATTGCTGGCTGTAATCTTCTCCATCATGTTACCAGCACTTTCCAAGTGGTGTTTCACAGATACTGCTGTACTGCCTGGGATTTTTTGTTTGTTTTGGGTTTGGGGTTTTTTGTTTTGTTTTTTTATTTTGGGGGTTTTTTTTGGGTTTTTGTTGTTGTTGTTGTTTTCTTTTTTCTTTGTTACCCAGGTAGAAGTTGAAATGTTGTGATCTCCTTCTGTTTCTGAAATTTCCCTCCTTCTTCCTGTCTTGACTACACTGAAGAAACTGAATTTCCACAATCTTAGATTCACTTTGGAACTGCAAGTCTTTTTGACATTGCTGTGTGTCTCTTTGCAGATACAGGCTGTATTACTTTGTCCCAATATATTCTGCTGGATCCCATTCTAATGTTCTTTCTCATGGGAGCTGTTCTTAGTATGGTGAAATGTAACAACTGTGCAGACAGGTAAGATACAGATGATAATTTTGTTAAACTATAGGTATTCAACTTGCACACAATTGAAGTAATGTCTGCCATTTGTGATGTTTGAATGGCTGAAATGAGATTATTTCAGGAGATTTGAAGGTGAAAATGACTGTTGGTAGGGGAGAGAAATTTTTACTATGAGGATTTGTGTAGTTAGGGAGAAAGTTTTGTGACTGGGGTACACCAAGAGAGAGTATTAAATAGATTACTTTAGCATGAAAGGAAATGTCAGCAGAAATAGTTTATGCAGTTTATGGAACCACAAATTTGGAACAAGAAGGTTTCTTCACAGGGAAGAAAGCTAATAAAGGACATTGTGGGTCAGAGAAGGCGGAATGAAGGATGGTTGTAGCATATTCAAGGCCTTGGTCCTTAATGGCAAAATTATTGTTATCTTGAACCAGTTACTTTGCTTCCAGGCTGGAGAAACACAACTTATCTGTGACTGTAAGCACCTATAAAAATCCTGCTGTCTGAGGTAAATAGTGTAATTTGTTTGATTTAGAGAATTTGCTACAAAAACTTAGAGGGAAATATAGCCAGGATGATACTGAATAAAGTAGTCAAGTTGTTAAGGATTTTTGCTACAGCCCCATCCAGAGAGAGTGGTGATTTATAGGTATTGGGATATGTCAAAAGGCTTCTTTGTGGCTGGGCTGCACAGAGTAGTTTCCTTGCAATGCATCCTGAACTCAAAGACATAAAAACTCGAAATTCTGTGTTATATATGAGCAGTTTTTATTTCATTAAACATTCAAGAACTGATCATATCAATCTTATTGTGTCTACAGTTCACATGGCTGAAATGCAGCCTGGAGCATCATGTACTGCTATCCAAGGCCATCCTTACCTACAGCACATTCCCCAGGGAGAGAAAGCACTAAATTACAGGGTAGTGCTTGATCAGCTCTGTGTGCCTTGACCTAAATTTATTGTTCATATCTTAGAACTAATCCTGTTGTCAAAGTAGTTGATATTCTGCAAATTAAAAGCCAACTCCAGCTATTGTGTTGCTTAGCAGGTCATGGGGATTTTGTCTAGTCAAAATGAAAGTGTCAAGGCATTAGGAATTAGTAGGAAAAAGGTTTTAAATTCTGCTGTTATTTTTTCTCATCTCTCTTCTGGGGTTCAGTTTTATGTCAGTTTATAATTGGTTTGCTTTTTGCTGCAGCTTTTGTTTGTGTTTTGAATAGATGTTTTCCACTGAGGCTTTCTTGCTTTGGTAGGGGTGGCTGCTCTTTGTCTCTTGTTCTTCCCCATGTCCCTAACTTTCTGAGAGAAGTAAGTTTGCACTTTATGGAGCAAAATTCTTGTTTCTGTTCTCAGAACTTCCATGTAGTCAGACTTTCTTCACACTACTATTGTAGCTTATACCTGGTGTCTGTTTCCATCCTTGAATGGGAGATCTAGGGTTGCCCTGGCTTAAGTGTACCTGAAGCCTGTATCAAGGCTTCACAAGCCTTGCATGATTCTAAACTAAATGAAAAACTTGTTTTTCCACTCCTTATGTGCTCCTGAGAAGATGGACTGTAATTTTGTGGGGTAACTGATTTGTTATTTATTTTTGTGACCACAGGCTGCCCATTCATGTAGCCATCATTTTATTTACTGACTTGCTCTACTGGTCCTACAGGCCATTTTCTGCCTCGTGGTGGTTCTGTATGAGTCTGACTGGTGTAAACCTTGCTGGAGCAATGGGGGTAAAATTTGTTGGCCTTTTTGTAGTCCTCTTGGTTGGCCTGAACACAATCTATGACCTATGGGACTTGCTGGGGAACCTGAGCCTGTCACTGGTGAGTTTCAAAGACTTTTCTTTACTGTAAGGGTTTCTTTGTTTTGTTTGCTTTGTAATTCTCCTAGTCCTTGACTACCCTACAGGAACCCAAACAGAAATACTCTGTCTGCCGCAAAGAGGGGCATCTGATGTGGGTGATGAAAAACAGAGATTAAGGTTATAATGAAAAAACTATTGCCAGACTTTTGAAAAAAACCAAAGACACTTATATTAGCAGGACATAATGGTATACCAGCACAGCAGAAAGATTGTTACTTTTTCCTGAGAGAAACTGTTACCATTCCAGTTGGATGAAATTTCCGCCTAAGCTAAAAATGCTCATTGGGAATGGCTTTACAGTGGCCCAAAGCAAGATGTTGCCCAACACTGTTACATGGCCTTCCAAGGAGTATGTGCTGCCTGGCAGACAGGCATGTCTTACAGCGCTTAGTTTGCTTGAGTGTGAGCTCAGGCTCTGCTTCGTGAGAGTAAGGGGGCATGGACTGCATAGCAGGTGCATGCAGAGCATCACGAGTCACAGAAGTGCTCTGCAACTTGCAGTATCCGTAGCCAGTCCAGAAGAAGAAGGCAGCCATAGCCTGCTTGATTTCACACACATTTAGTTCTTCTAAGCCCTAAAAAATTTGCTAGTGGGTTTGATCTGGTCTAATATATTGCATTTTATGTTTGTGGACTGTGGAATCTGCTATTTGGAGAAATACTTTGATGTACCATTTGCTGCCTTGCAGCTGACAGGAAGACAAATTCTTCAGTCACATCTTTTAAAAGGTGTTCAGCTCTCCTTTTGTCTCAGCCTCTTCTGAATCTTGAAAATTCTATTTCTTTCACTGTTTGTCTCATTTGACTTATAAACAGTGGGGGCATGGGGGGACTTTTTCTATTCCTGCTGTGTGATTTGTTTTCTTTGATTAATATGAATCAATATGGGCTGCAAAGATTCAATGTTCCAACTCCAGAGAAACACTTCTTGAGCAAAGTCAGTTAATTGCATTTGAAGTAGAACAGATCCATCATGTCTACGTTTTCTGCCAGCAGACGGCTGCACAGTGATTTCATTTGTGCTGCTGGCAGCAAAGGCAGCAAACCCCTGAGTGTTAGAATATGTAAAGAAATTTACTCCAGAAGGTAGATGCTTTCTGAATAGCTATTTGGCAATCTTGGTGCTTGAGGAGAGGGGAAAAAAAAGGTAGGATTAATCTCCTGAAAGCCTGAATGACTTATCTCTGCATTTGCTAGGAAGCTACTTATGATTATTTACATGCAATTTTTTGGGAACTAACTTGATTTCTTCAATTCTCAGCTTGTGTTGGTCCACTGTTCTGGTTTGCTCACTGCTGTCTTTCACATGCACTTTCTTTTTTTTTGACTTTGCATTGAAACCTTTAGTTAACGAAAACCTTGTCATGACAATTGAAGCATATTGAGGCCTGTTTAAGTAGGGAACTGGAGGTTAGTTCATGTGCCTCTCCACTGCCTATACTTGGTTACGTACCATCAATCAGCATTGTTCCAAGTGTCCAGTGGTTATTAAGTGTTCTGCTATTCTGTTATTAAGTGTTCCACAGCTATTTATTATCCACCCTCTATTTTACATTATTTACTCTACTACCAGAAGTGTCAGTAGGATGTGAAAATGTAATAGCTTCTTGGGCATCTGTTTGCAAAACACGTTTTCAATTGGTTGAAATAAAATATTTTGCTTTCCTGTTGAGACAGCTGAAAAACAGGTTTTGCTGCTGACTTTTCTGTAGTTTCTGGCTGAGCAGCACTAGAAGTTGCAGTGGGAGAGCATTCTTGCTAAGCAAGGTGATGTCTGTGAGTGAAACATATCTAGGTCCCCAAGAAGTCCTGGTTGCATTCACATTTGCATAGACTTATTGGGGGAGCAAATTTTCATTTCCCCTCTTGCTTAGCTTTGGTAGTTACAATTTTGGAAGCCATCTCTTTGCTGGGATTTTGGGTCAAGATGTGTACCATTGATAAACAAGTTAAGGTCCTTGCTCTCAAAGTGTTTTCAATGGGAGCTGCCCTACCTCCTTTGCTAAGGTTAGGGATGCTCAGCACTTTGGAATGCTAAATTCTTCTATTACCTGTTTTTGTCCTTTTTCCCATGACCCTAAAATTTCAAGGTACCATAGCTCAAGCTTTTGGAGATACACAGCAAGGTCTGCCTCAGCTTTTCCCTCTCTCTGGGCCTTTCTGAGGTAATTCTGCAGCCTGGTGAGCTTTCTTGCACAGCAAGCTCCAGCAGTAGGACTGCTGCTCAGAGTCTTGTGAAATAAGGAGTGAAGTTGTTCCTGCAGCTGCACTGTTTGATCCAGGCTGTGTTTGTTACAGGTCATGTTTGGGAAGCATTTACTGGCTCGTGTGCTCTGCCTCATCGTGCTCCCGCTTGCCCTCTACACGGCTATGTTTGCAGTTCATTTTGCAGTGTTAAATAGAAGGTATTTCACAATGTTTTCTCCAGAAGAAGAATTAATTGTCTTTGCTTTGAATTAAAGGCTTTTGGTTATATAGTTCTCCACTTTCAGTGTCAGAAGCATAGCCACAAGCTGTGTGTTTGTTTAATTCCCTTACCGAACTCTCTCGCCAAGCTGGCAGTGAAATTAAATTTGAGCCTGAGACTTTCTGAAATGCCAAGCAAGTAACCTAACAAAACTTTCTGTCTCTTTTTTTTTTTCCTCCTTTCTTTCTGGGACCTGAAAATGTCTCAACTCCATTCTTTGTCTTTTTGTAATTAAAAAAAAAGTCATTGCATTCCTGAAAAATGGCTGTGATTAAAAAAGTCTGAGTGTGCCTGAAGGGAGGGTTCTTTTCTGAATGCTTGCAACCAAGGGATGCTTTTTACAAGGAAAGAGCTAGTAATATGGCCAAGTAATGTTTTCCATATGCCAGCATTTAAAAATGAGGTGAATAAGCATTTCACTTTAGAAAAAGAATAGAAAAATAAATCTGTTATTTTTCAGTTAAAGTCGAGTGGTCTTACCACTAACCTCTTAGCAGAAATAAGACTACAGGAGCCACAAAGAAAGGCTTTGTTATATCTGTCCTGACAGCGGGTCAGTTTATTTGTTGTAAGAACACCTCCAAAGACAGTTCTGGTGCTTTGTGCACTGCCAGCACGTACATTTTTGTGACCTCAAGCCCTTGTAACTCTGGACAATTTCCTGCAAGACTGTCTCTATTTGCTGTGATTATGTACATTAGAGAAGGGTGCCTCTAAGGGATCTGCATCACTCTTCTTCTTCTGATGCCCAGTCTGGTTTTATAATTTTTCTTCTGTAAAAACAACTTGGTAATGCATGGCAGAGGTTCGTATGCATGTTCAGTGAGACTTCTAATTGTCACATTCTTTGCTCTCTCTTGTAGTGGTCCTGGGGATGGTTTCTTCAGTTCAGCATTTCAGTCCCAGTTGATTGGGAACAATCTTCATAATGTCTCCATTCCAGAGCGTGAGTGTCCAAATGAATAAAGCACTCTGAATGTTGTCGTGTACATGAGAGCTTAAATAAAAATGGTGTCTCCCATGACTCAGTGCAGGGCAGTGTGGATTATGCCTTCCATGATCAAGGTCAGATCCGTGCTGTTCTTCTGTGCAGCTTTATGTATTGACAGAAAGAAAAAGGCTGAAAATACCACTATGTTTAGTGCATGGTCACTAGCTGTTTCATCATATTCCATCTGGAGGGAAAGATGCCATTTTGAGAGATTTGACTTGTGTGCATGCATTTTGTTATTCTTTGGTTCTATATTGCTTGAGACAACAAAAAGATGTATGTCCTGTTCACCTTGGATTTGTAGGTGCTCAGATGTGGGTTTTGTTTCCAAAATATGTGTAAATGGAAACTATCAACTTGTGTGACACAGTGTGCCACTGGTCCAGCCGTGTTATGTTCAGACTGGATCTGAATTTAGCGAAAAGAAGGCTCTGTGGTTGTTCCCTAATCCTCAGGTTGGCTAGGGACTACTGAGCATTTAATATTGTTTAGCTTTAGTGGTAATTCAGCTTTTTTCTGGCTGTTCCCTGATCCAGAGCTGCCACTGGAAGAGCATCAGGTCTTCCAAGACTGAGTTCTCCCACATGTGCTGGGAGGGAAGATGTCTTAAGCCAGGGTATCAGCTCTGCTATCCAGTAGCTGAGCTCGCCTCCCTTCCCTCTTGTATTGCTGTAGGGGTCAGCAGTGGTTTAATTTGACTGTATACTCTTAGGGAAAGCTATCTCAAAACTTTCATTATGAAATTACTACCAAAGAATGCCTTAGCACTTCTGTGTATGTTAAAACTCAGGGGGAGAGTTTTAAGTGTTTCACTGAATCCGGGTGATGGATGGGAGGTAAGCTAGCAGTGAGCCCCGTGGAGTAACATGTCAAACAGAAAACAAACTTGCATCAAAACAATGGAGAATGCATGCCTAATCGAGCACTGTAGACTAGGTGGGGGAGATACAGGAGAGCTGCCTTATGTCTTTTTTCCTCCTTCTTTCTCATGCAGATTTGGCTTATGGGTCTGTGGTCACAATGAAGAACCTTCGGATGGCAGGGGGATATCTTCACTCCCACTGGCACTTGTACCCGGAGGGCATTGGGGCTCGCCAGCAGCAGGTTGGTGTGCTGTGGTAGTATGGCCTGTGACTACAACCACTGACTGACTCCCTTTGCATTTAGCAGTAGGGGTGATGTGATAGGAGCTCTGTGTTTACTCAGCATCTGTTACCCTCTCAGTGCCACAGCTGTGCACTTGGCTTGGAACTCCGACTAAAAAGGAGGCTTGAAGAGAGCCTACCGCATTGCACCAGAGGGGTGACCTACAGTAACAAGGCTTTGTAACAATAGCAAGACCACTGTCCATAAATGGAGTCCAAGAGGACTTCAGAATAGTCTTCCGTAATGAAAGTTACCTCAAGGAAGGCTGTAAAACTTTGTTTAAAACAAGTACATTATCTTACAGGTCTTCTGGCTGTAGATTAAAAGCAAGGGAGTAGAACTGCTGTGTATTGTTTTTACTTCAGCCCCTGGCCTCTGTGACCTTACATGAATTCCTCTCCTTTGTGCCTTGCTGCCTTCATCTGTCACCAAAGAATTTGTAATGCTTTGCTCATTAAATTAAATACTGTACATTTGTAAGCTAATGTAACCATATGGAAACCATCTGAACTAAGGGCTTCTCATTAAATGATTAAGCAATAAGTGAAAGTAGAAATCAGAAATCATGTAACTAATTAAGAAGTACAAACATTAAATGGATTTCTTATTTTTATCCATCATCATCAAGCTTCACAAATCTTTGCCACTTCTGCACTTTTACCAAGATGTATTCTGCAGCTTGATTATTAGTGTCTAAAAATTGTTCTGAGCTCCTTGAAAGAAAGTTGCCAGAGAAACACAAGTGTTTGGTTTTTAACTCCCTGCTGTCTCTGTGGTGAGAAGGAAGTTTTCAGAAGTGAAAACTTTGTCTCGATCTTTTTTTCCTGCTGCTTGTCACAATCAGAATTTCTAATACTCTAGCATGACATTAATGTTTATTACAGTGTATGGAGATGTCGTGCCAAACTGGCTCAAGCACAGGCAAAATTTGAGTGCAGATCCTGCTTTATGACACTAAAAGCAGGGAAAGCCAATTTGGAGAGGACACTAATGGGAGTTCCTTGTGGAAAGTGGGAAGGGGTGGAGATTTCCCCCCTGTGCTCCCTGCCCTGGTGGTAGGACAACAGTAGGGTTCTAGGGTGGTTTTAGGGCTCTGGAGAAGGGAAGGGAATTTAGAACTTGGAGGAGGTTTAGAGAGGAAAAAGTGATTTCTCTGCTTCCACTTTTCCCTCCTCTCCTGATGGCTTGACCTCAAGGTATGAGGTTCTATTTCCAGCTCTCCCTTTTTCCCCACCCTCAGACGCTTCTCTGTGTTCTGCCTCTCACCCACCCAATGGGCTGTCTGCTCCCACCTGAGTGGGAGGCACAGGTGTGGTTCTGGGCTAGGGTCCCACAGAGCACAGCTTGCTGCTCTGTAAGAGTAGGGTGGGTGAAGGGAGTACAGTTCCATGTGCTCTGGGGGGCAGCACTCTGGAATAAGATGGTCTCCTGTGTCCATGGTAGCAGTAGATGTAGTTACTCTGTGTGAGGTTGAGCAGGCTGTCAAGGGTTAGCTGTGTAGCATGTGTGGCTGTAAGGACTGATCCCTGAATCCTGTTGTCATAAATCTCTACTGTCTGTAAAACCAGTGCTGCTTCCATCTCCTGTTTCAGATAGTGGTCAGTGATTATTCAAGAGTTCTGGTCTGGATATCCTTTTGTTGTAGAAGGAGCCTCTGAAATAGGGTGAGAGGAGATCAGACTGTGTTTGGAGACTGTTCCCCATGGTGCATGTGAACTGCCATGAAGTGCGGTGGTTCTGAGTATGGGCTAAGAGGTGTCATCTTTGTTAAGGAGTGGCCCATAACTGGTTTCCTAGGGGGCACTGTAAGAAAAGTAATCCCAGGATTTCTGTTTTGTTGATGCATTCATTTGGGGCTTTGATTTGCTGGTGACTGCTATCAATAACTTTTTTCTTGTTAGGTAAAATAATTAATCCTGTCATTTCAGGTCACTGCCTACTTACATAAAGATTTGAATAACCTGTGGATTATAAAGAAACATGATTCAGATACAGGTAACAAATACCAGTAAAGTGCCTTTTATAACTGCTGCTCCTGTTTTTCACATAAATATTCTGAGTTCTTTATAGGGTAGAGTATCCTTCATGGATATGAGGGGGAGAAGAGGAAGAACAAGGGGAGGCTGTCTCCATCTTGATTTACATTGTGTGTGTCTACTGAGTTTTTGGTTCTTCTCCAGATTGTACAGCTGAAGTAAATAAGCTTTTCTTAGCTGAAGGTTGCATTGACAATTTTTCAGCTGTGTAGGGCTGCAAATAACAGCAGAGAGGAAATTAGTGTGAACTGAGCTAATATTTTTTGCAATCTGTTATTGTGGCTAAGAGTCTTGGGGAAGTTGGGTTCTGTTAGAGTCTGGTACATTTTGTTTGACAGATTTTTGTGGATGATTGCTTGGGACAAGATAAGAGTACTGAATGTGATAATCTGTGGTTTGTATGGAAAGCTGTTGATTTAGATTATGTAGTGTGTGTAGCTGAGGCATGCTTGGTCTGGCAGTTTCCTTTTTTTTACCTGCCACATGTGTTTATAAAAATTAACAAGAATTGTCTAAACAGCAAAAAATGTAAATAACGTAGATGTGTAAGAAAAATTATAATCAGTCACTTACAGTTCACATTCTTTGGAGTAGCTCTTAGGGTTAGAGTCTAGAGCAATGTTTTACACCAGGCTTAGAGCCAACACAGTACTTTGTTTTCTGTATTATCTGCTTGAGGCATGTGCATCAGCAAGAAAGTTTCTAAGACCCTGGTAAGTTTGTAAGTGCATTGATATGATCAGTTCATCTTCCTTCAGCAGATCTGTCTGACCCTTCAAGCCCTGTGGAGTTCGTGAGGCACGGAGATATTATTCGTCTGGAACATAAAGAGTAAGGATGGTTTCTGGGATTCAAAGAGATAGTGTGATTGAATAGAATTGGTGGGAGACTTGTCCTGCTGGAGATTATGGTTAGATGAGCATAAGCAGGCTGTGTGACAGAGGTATCTGTATATCTGAATTTCCAATGTGAGGTTTGTAGAGTTTTTCTTCTATGGTTAATGTTTTGAAAAGTGTCTATTAAATGAGAAACTTTTAAGATAACCATACAACTTTATTAGAAATATCTACCTAAGCAGCACGGAGATTTGTTCAGGTGTGTGAGGTGCGATAATCAGGGTAACTCTTCAGAGAAGCAATTTCGAAACCCTCATTCCGTTCCCTGTCTCCGTGCTGAATTTTCTAGGCAAATAGAGTATGGGGTTTTTTTTGTCAGCGTACTGCAAGTATCCTGTTCCTATGTTCACAGGCAGTACCCATCCACTGAAGTTCTCAAGAGCACTCAGATCATAGCACTTTGGATGAAAATGGAAGCTGGTCCTTTCCCTTTCTGCAGGGAATACCTTAAGAGGAAGCAGGGGAACCCTAGTGACTTGATATTTAGTCTTTGTCTAGTTTAATGTCACCGTGCCAAAAAGCTCTGTGCTTTCACAGCTTTGGTTTCTTAACCTCTAAACTCATGAGCCTGGAAATCATGTTGTACTGTATTCAGTATGACAAATGCACAAATCACTGCTTATGTTTCCAAAATGATTATAAGATTATTGATTATATGATTATATGATTATTTTTAAAAATTTTTAATTTACTATCAAATATATGGAATGATGAAATCTTGATTAGGCAAAGTGGGTGAGTCCGGGTGACGTCCCCGGCGCGGGAGTGACTGGTTGGCGCGGCGGCAGGACGCGGCGGGTGGCGCAGCCCGCGGCCGGACAGAGGTGTCCGTGCGGCTGCCAGCGGCGGCGGCGCGCTGGGCACTGCCAGCGGCGTCGGCAACGCCTGCCGGGCCGTGGCCACGTTTCCCTGGCTGCCGCACTTGGCAGACCCTGCCGGGGTAGGAGGCTCTTTGTCTGCACTGTGCTGGTGCTAAATGGTGGCCACTGATTTCCCCCTAAATGGTACAATCTTTACCCGGGAAAGCAAAACTGATAATCACAAAAAGTCAGGATCTTGCTTTTCTTCTTACAAGACAGGTCTGTTTGTCAAACTTTTACTGTTAATTAAAAAAAACCAAAAACCAACAGAGCAAAATGAAGCAAATCTCTCTTCCTTTTGGAGGTGGTAGATTGTAGTTTGAGAGTTGGATTTATTCATGCTGTCATCCTTTTCTGTCACTGCCCAGTGTGGCATAAGCTCAGAGTCACATGCTGGGAAGTGACAGTTTCAGTCCATGTCCTCCATCCTGTTAAGGCTGCATCCTGCCACGCCCTCAGCTGGAATTCACTGGTTAGAATACTGGCAGATCTCTGAGTGGCTCAAACTAATGTTCTTACCACAAATTGACAAGGTTCAGAGGTTTGACTTTTAATTTCGTTTCAGAACTTCTAGAAATCTGCACAGTCACCAGCATGAGGCTCCCCTGACAAGGAAGCATTTTCAGGTCACTGGCTATGGAATAGTAAGTGAAGGCAAGATAAAACAAAAGCTCCTTCTTTTGGGGAGAGTTCATATAATGCCAAGGGTATTTATTGTTGCTTTTTTTAGTTTGTTAGCCAGGATGATAGATGGACATCTGCCATCCTGAAGGAAAAAGTGGATGTAGTATGAAATGCTCTATCTCATATTTAAGGTCTATTTAATGTGAGCACAGATAAAAAAAAAATTAAACTTTTACTGTCAGTCTAGCTTTGGCAGCATTCAACTCCAGAAATGACAAACTGAGCAACCTTGAAGTTGCTCTGACAAGTATTATTTTATGTATTTGGCCTTGTCACATAGACAAGTGGTTTTTTGACAGAATGATGACAGAATTTTGAATCACAAAGATGAAATCTGCTTTGAGGGCTGAATTTCTAAACACAAAGATCTGTTGCCTAAACCCCTTTTGTGAAGCAGCCAAATTACCCCTGTTTATGCTGTAACTGAGCTACAGTCAAGAATGAATTGAATGCAAACAAAATTAAGGTTGGCAAGATAGAGATGTATTTGTGAGTGGTTGCTTATGTCTAGAATGATGTCTTCCTGATGGGGAATCTCTCCTGGGAAGTGTGAGTGAGGGTGGTCTGGGCTAGTTTGTTTAGCTCTGCCCCCAGTAGAGTTTCAGAATTTCCTATTTGCGGTGCTGCAGTTCTGTATGTCTTCTAGTTTGGGCATTCTTTAGTTTCTTTTTTCTATTTTTGTAATTTTTTGTTCTCCAATGGCATGTTTGCCTGACAGAATGGAACAGGAGACTCCAATGACTTCTGGAGGATTGAAGTGGTAGGCAGAAAGACTGGGAAGCTCATCAAAGTCCTGCGGAGTCAAGTCCGGCTAACCCATGTGGCCACAGGGTGTATATTGGGCTCTTCTGGAAAGACTCTGCCAAAATGGTAAATAGTTTGTAATCCCCATCCAAGGGGACGCAAAGCCTTGAGCTGACATGTTCCTTTACTCAATGGTACTTTTAGACTAAGCAATAACCACATTTCCTCCATTTCTTTAAAAGAATAAAAATGTAACTAGCAGGTGCTAAAAATATGCCCAGAGGGGAAGATCTGGGTTAAGGTTATGCAGTCTGTTATAGTGAAGGTATATGGCTCTGAAAAATAATATCCCTTACTGAGAGGTCCAGGAGTGGCATGGCGATAGATCTTGTCATCTGGTAAGGCCAGGAGGAGATGACAGACATGTTCTTTAAGTCCTATTTTATCCTTGGGGTTCGCAAAAATCACTGGAAACTGGGGCAGTTCATGCCCCAGTTCATAATCTTCAAAATTGCGTTCTATTGGTATTAATTTACCTTGTGATTAGAAGACCTTCTGCCATTTTTACATGCAGCATCTGAAGTGAGGCAGTGGTTACAAGCTGCTATAGCAGGGGTCGGGGTTTTGTATGTCCTTGAATTATGTATCTTCATCATTAAAATAAGGTGTATGCAGAGACATCCTGGCTCATGCCAAGCAAGCTGCCCCATCTGTAAAGCTGCACCGTGTGGGATGCTGAACTGGATCCTGAAGCAGAGGCTGAGCAGTCATGTCATGTTGCTGCTGTTTCGAGAGCTGCCTCCCTTTCTGCTGCTCTAGGTTTCCCTTCACTGTGTTGTGGTAAAACCACATTCTAAGGAATCCTGTGGATGCTGAATCATAGTGAGAGCAGGCAGGTACCTCTGGCAACTGCCTGGCCAGGAGTGCAAATGTCACTTAGACATCACTGTAAAACTGGGCTCATGGGTAAATAATGTGCTCAGTTGAAAAAAAAAAAAAAGCCGGTTTCCATCAAGAGCATTGAAAAAAGGTTGTGAATTGGGTTGTTTTTTCCCACTAACAACTTACTATGTGAAAGGAAGTTATTGCCACAAAATATTGATGGCAGTAAGAGCTGAGGGGAAAAAATACTTGTTAACTGCAAATAAGGATGGTTAGAGTAGATTGGATTTTTATATTTTTTATATTTAAAGGATAGTAATCACTGTCCTTCAGAGAATTTAGTAGTAATTATTTAATGGATTACTTAATTAGTGAAATTTGCTAAGTGGTGGTTGATAGAAAATTCCTTATTAATCTGTCATTACTGCCAGATTTGATGCACTTTCTCCCAAAGTCTTTGATGTGACTTACTAGACATAGGGTGACAGACTAAAGAACAGTTATTGGTATCCTCTAAAGTAATTGTTTTGTTTCTGTAATACAGTTGTTGTAGGTATGGATTGACTTAAATTGATGATGGTGATTTTCTTTGGAGGGACTATAAGGGTTGATTTGGAAGTAGTTTCTAGTTGGCAAGGTGCATAGTTTTCAAAAATTCCACTGTATATATGGACCTAGGGTTTTTTAGGTGAGAAAGTGAGAAATGTGGTTCAAGTATTCCATGGAATTTTGATGTCAACTGCCTTGCAGATCTGTTTTGGTTTCTACATGGTTCTTACAGCTTGTAAGAATGCAACTGCTGAAGTGTTACAGAGAAGTATAAAACTAAATGGGGAAAAACTAGACACAAAATGGAAATATTGAGTGTTCTGTGGGGTGGTAGTGAACTGTTCTGCTGTTCCTCAGGGGCTGGGAACAAGTGGAAGTCACCTGCACACCATACCTGAAGGAGACACCCAATTCCCTCTGGAACTTTGAAGATCATATTAACCCTAAATGTAAGTAATTTCTTTCCTTTTCCTTTGAGGGTGCATCTTGGCTTGCTGTTAAAGGAAGGGATGAGCTATCAGATAGCAGCAACTGGCATTCTGCATTTGAAATGTATGTGTTCTTTCCCAGCTTAAGTCCAAACTTGCTGAACTTGAGCCTGTGCAGGGATGTAGAGCCCTTTTCTGTTTCACTGTTTGTACTGGAAGCTGGTGATAATGCTTGAAGTGTAGTGGAAGTATAAAGACTTTTTAAAGGATTTTGAGATTTTAATGTGTTACAAAAGTGTGAAGCACTCCAGTACAGGCTGTTATTTCTAACATTGTTTAATTGGGAATTGTTGTCATTGATATGAGTATGTCATATATATATTTTATGTATATATATATTTCAATGATTTTTTTAAAAAGCTAGGATCCACTCTGTTCTGGTGTATTTTTTTCCATCTCTTACTGGAGGTGTGCTAAATAATGACTTTGCAGTACCATCAAGAAATGAATAGTGTGTGACAGAGATTCTAAGTTTGCCAGTAATGACAGGTGGGCCTTGCAGCCTCATCCAGGAGTTACATATGTTTCACAGGCTCATCTGGCCCGGGTTATTTTACACAATTTTCATCCCATGAATTTCAGGTGACTTGGGCTGAGTTCTGAGTTATTGAAACATTTCCTGTTCTTCCTCCTGTGAAAGCAACTGTATGCAAACCAAAGGAGAGAAATCCTGGGCTGTTGACTTGGTATAATTTCCTCTTCTGTTGGAATGCATTTTACATTCCCACACTTATGGCTCATTTACAGATATGCAGCAGCCTATGAAGAGTATGTCTCTAATTTCAGCCAGAAATACAAATCTGTTTCATGGACTTTTATCTATTTTGTATTGCTCCTGGAAGTAAAAGAGGAAATTTAGGAGTACAACAGTTGTAAAATTCACTGGGGGATACTTTTGACTGCAAGCCACTGTGTTTAGAATATGAATAAATTGTGTAGAGAATGAAGAGAGGTTGTGGAAGCAGATTTGTTGTAGGAGGAGAGATTTTAGTTTATTATGAAAAAGGCAAATAAGAGTAAACCATGCAAACGTCTAATCTATTTTTCTCTTTTTGAAGTGCCCAATATCAGCCTGGATGTTTTGAAGCCTTCTTTTGCAGAAATTCTGCTAGAATCCCACATGGTTATGATCCGGGTAGGATATCACTGATTCTATATTATAATTTTCTTCCTCCTCTCTCTTGCATTCAAAAAGAAATAGCACTTTCTGAGAGATCTGGGTGATGGCTGCAAGCTAGGGCAGAATTTACATGCCCACGCAACCTACTTGAATTTATACTTAGAAAAAAGGATGATCTTGGAGCTAAATCTTCCAGGTCCAAGTTTGGAAGCCTTAGGCTTAATGCCTGGCTCTGCTGTTGGTGTGATCTAGCCTAGTTATGTAATGTTTTCCCTACCTTCCTGTAAAGCTTTAAAGTATAATTAGTATTTGTGAGGCAGGAGGATAATTACTGTGGCCAAAATCAGGAAAATCAGCTTAACAGACACTTAGAAGAACAATAAGTGTTTGGAATGAAAATGGAAAACTTCTGATTTTTTTCAAGTTCATCAAGGAGCTATGATTTCTGTTTTCCTTTTTATCTCTGAATATATATTTTTAAAAAAAAGAGCAGATTTAATATTTGCAAGGTGGACTGCTCTTGCAGTCTTTTCCCATGATTGTTCTTTGTACTCTTGACCACAGCTCTTCCACTTTCAGGTCCTCAGTCTTTCATCTGGAGAATGAGAAATTACTCTTTTGAGAAGGGAGTCTAGGGTTTTCTTTGCTACTGTTTGTGAAGCTCTTCTCAGATTTTAAAGAGAAAAAAAGTAGTCAAGCACATTATTGTTAGTATTTGTAAAGTGTTATTGTAAAACATTTTCGTGGCACTCAGTGATAATCCTGTCTCAGGTAAGGAAGCACCTGCATGAGTTTCCATGGGAATAATCTTTGAGGCTTTTCTTTCATAGTGGAGGGAAACCTGTCACACTAGTCTCTTAATGAAGAAAGGTCTTGCTTATGCAACATGTATCCTCAGTGTCAGAAAAGCTGGAGAAGAGAAATGAGAGAATGCTGCCTCTTATGCTACCCAAAAACCATTTTCACTTGCACAGTAGTATTAAAACATTTATAGTCCTAATTGTGACCATTGTGGAAGATGATGTGTTTATGTAGGTCAAAAAAGAACTTTCACTCAGGAAGAGTATTGATGTATGTTTGTGTGCACAGACATTTCTGGGCAGACATTGCAGCATAGCTGCCTGTTTATTTAAATTTCATGTTGACTTATCTGTAGGGAAACAGCGGCCTCAAACCAAAGGACAACGAAGTTACATCCAAACCTTGGCACTGGCCCATCAACTACCAGGTATACTGATCAATCCATCTTCCTTTCTATTTTCAAGTGCTTTTGCAGTGCCTTTTGAAGCACAACACCTCATAATTGCATTGGAGATGCTGTCAGCTTTCTTTTGTAGCTGAGATACATGGATGGGAATTTGTCTCACCTTAGACACTGTGCAAAATACAAACTGGACTGATGAATATCTGTTTTTCTCCCTTCTGATCTTTTTCCTCAGGGACTGCGTTTTTCTGGTGTCAATGAGACAGATTATCGGGTTTATTTACTTGGGAACCCGGTAAGTCGGAGTGGGAGGTTCCAAGCCAATGTCTAGCAAATTTTAGCTTAGTCTTGCTTCTGCCAGTGACAGTGTTTCTTTTCCTTCTCCTCCTTTTGGACTGTCTCCCTTATTGTACTCTTAATGTTTGCATGTCACATGCACATGTCCAGCATAAAGTCCCAAATCTTTCTTTTTCTCCTGTGTAGGTGATTTGGTGGCTAAATCTGGTCACTATTGGGTTATATCTTCTGATAACACTTTGCACTGCAGTGGCTCTGAAGAGAGGTGTCCAGCTGACATCTGAACTCAAAGGTGAGGTCAATCTTCCTTTTCCTGAATGCCTTTTGCAGGCACCTTAAAAGTGTGTGGATGGCAGGACTTCTTGTGTCAAGGGTGGGAAACCCTTGAGCTTGGATTATCAAGTAGTGTCCACAGGGAAAAGAGTGGGAACTTCCTATCTCTAGTTTAATAGTGAACACCACAGATCTTCTACAAAAACAGTGCACGGCTACTTATATTGGCTGCAAGGGATACAGGCCAATTAATCAGTGTCCTGCTATCAAGCTCTGCATGTGCTCTGTACTCTGTAGTATGCACAGTGTTTTAAGACAATAAATGTTTTCTGATATTTGTGCAAAGCAAATGACAAATGCAAGAGATAAAATGATCCTGTATTATGTCCATTGCCAAGGGTATGGAGCTTTTCACAAGCCCTAGTGAGTCATACTCTGACCATTCCAGTTTACATCAGTGGTTGCTTCATTTTGTAGATCTCCTCGTGGGAAGTCAATTCTAAAATGTGATGGGAAGCTTCTCAATGATACAATAAGCTATTGGCTAAGCTGTATGCAGACACCAGAGCTCTTAGTCTCTTCCCCAGGCTCTGAAAGCTAGGCACCACTTCTTTCCAGGAAGGGCCGACAAAGTGATCATCTGGATGGCTCTCATTGCAGAGAGAATGAAAACCATCAGAAACCAGAATCACCTGATTAGTCTGATGCACATCCTGAGAAACTGCATGTTTGGTCTTAACATAGAGGATGGTCAACCTCCTGCCATGCCTTGAGACTTAGGTCTTTGTATATCTTTTCTGATAACTGTCCTCCTGAAGAGTGCTTATATATTTATAAAGAATGCAGCTAGGATGTTGCAGAGGCTTGAAGCAATTCCAGACCAATACGTGACTTCCTACAGAGATCATTCCTGTTGAGTTTACTTAGTGTGTTAAGGTTTGCAAATAGGAGCTGTAGCTGAGTTTTTCTCTGCTGAAGTCTGTTTATTTGTGTTCCAGAACTGTCCCGAGTTGTGCTACATGGTGGAGGGCAGATCACACTGGGCTGGCTCCTTCATTACCTCCCTTTTTTTATGATGGGACGAGTTCTCTACTTCCACCACTACTTTCCTGCCATGCTTTTTTCCAGCATGTTGACAGGTAAATACTAGAGTCTTGGAGAAGACAAGGTAGGGAAAAAGGTGATATTCTGTTAAATTGAATGTTTTTCTGACTAAAATGTTTATTATTTTTATAGGCTTTATGTTTGCTTGTGCAAAGTGCTTGAAAGCATTGACTTACTCAAAATGTTTTTCACAAAGCAGCTTGCAGTGCCAATTTTTGTTTGTTTGTTTTTGGTGTTTTTGTTTGGTTGGTTGTTTGTTTTTGTTGCTTGGGTTTTTTTGTTATCACCCTGAAGAGGCAGTCATGTCTAGTGCTTAGGGCATTTAAATTTAGAGATGGGATTCCTAGTCTCTGCTATTTCACTGTTCTTATATATTCTTGTATATAAGTTACTTCCCTCTTTGTTTGCTGCCCCTACTTTTCTGTCATGTCTGTTTATAATTTGGCTTTGGTAGTTTTTCCTGTGATTTTATACCAACTTCATTAGCATCTGGGGCCCAGATCTCTTTTGCATTTATTCAAATGGAAAGGTAGGACAAAAAGAACCTTTGCTGATACAAAACACTCTCTATGGTTCTGAAGGTTACCAAGGTAAATGAATTTAAAAATTGACATGGTCCTCTGGTGTTAACAGAGTTTTGTCAGCCTAGTCTCTGAACATAGCAGCTCTGTTCTTCTGAGTTCTACCTATTCCTTCTCTTAGGAATCACCTGGGATGCACTACTGAAGTTCTGTGCTGGGTTCCTGTCACCCAGCACTACAGCTGGAAAGGTATATGGAGGCGGGTTCCTGGCACTGGTTCTGCTCATCCTGTACAGGTGAGTGCTAAAAGCTGAACTTTCCATGAATGGAATGTGTGACGGTTGCTATCTCAATAGAAACTTTGCTGCCTGTTAATTATCCTTAGCCTTTGTTTCCTTTTCTCTTCTGTGCTGAGTTTGTCAGACACCCTCGAGCCCAATCCTAAACCCTCTAATTTGATTAGATTCAGCATCTGTGTCCCAGTAATGCTTTATAGAACATCTTTCCATTGCAGGGAATCTTTCTTCTGTTGCCACACAAAGTGTGAACACACTATGCTCCTGCAAACCCACCCTTCAGTGGTTTGTGGTTCTAATCCCCATGATGGTGACATACTACTCAAGTACAGGCAAATTTTTCATTGCTGTAAGTTTTATCAGGTTCTAAGAGAAAATACCACGTGTGATAAAACTGTGTATATTGGGTTCAGCAGAGATTAGAAGGTTCCCAGTAGAGCTTAGAGCAGCCCAAGGAGAAAGTTCCCATAGGTTGCGAACTTCTTGAGACAGAAAATTGTGCTGTGTTTGATGGGTATTTGGTTTCTTTCCACAGCTTCTACCTCTTCCATCCTCTGTCCTATGGGATGATAGGACCCATGGCCTCCGACCCTAGCAGCCCCATGGCAGGGCTCCGGTGGATGGACTCCTGGGAGTTCTAGAGCAAAGGAAGCCTGGGAACAGCGGATCAGAAACATGAGATCTGCTGCATGTCAGGCTGATTCTGGTGCTTTGAAGACATGTGACTATAAAATGCCCTCTCTGGAGAACTCTGGGTATAGTAACCCTGTAGCTTTGGCATTTGTTTGCACTGCCTGCATTGGAAGATGCAGAAGATGAGAAGGTCCCCTTAAATTAAAAAACTCATGTCCTGAATCCTTAGGTTATATTAATGGACAACTGGCTGCCTAAATGCTAATTCTTTGAAGCAGTATAGGTCAGTCAAACAGCAGTGGCATTCCAGCAGCCAGACCAGTACAAGTTGGAGGCTGTCTGCAGTTGCATGTACACTCCATGTGTTTGTGTGTCTTCCTTCTTGTAATCTAAGCACCACTACAGTTTGAAGCACTATAGGACTTCTATCATGATTAACAACCTTTCTTATGGTGAGGTTTTTGAAAGCTTACTGTAAGTATCTGGGGACCTTCATTCCACCTGCCTTGGCTGTAGGTTTTTTTGTTCCGACCCTGAATTTGTAAAAAATTTGACTGAAAGGGTCTGTTTGAAATCTCCTGAGCCATCGTGCCTTGCCTGTCTCCCAGGCCCTCTGCAGAGATGGAAATTGTTTATTCCTATATACTGCCTTGCTTTCTGGTCACCTTTAATAGTTTATACAACTCACCTAGCAGGCCTGTTTCCACAGGCAGACTGTTCCAGCTCAGCTCTTTGTAGCTTCTTTCCAGTTCTATCTGAAGCTGCCGAAGAAATTACAGTGGAAATGGCAGGTGATTTATTTTCAGCCCCAGTATGCTGTGGAGACCAACATGGCGGTGTACCGGAGACTGTAATGATAGCTTGTTAATCTTACAGACAGCTGTCACTCAGCTTTTGTTCCCAGCTATTTCAGTGCCAGTGCCTGTGCTTTTAAGGGAAGGCTTCACCTCAATGAATGTGGCATCTGCAAAACTGGCTGCTGGTGCCAAAGTATCTGCTCAGTGTATTCCCATATTGAACAAGTTCCTTCTTTAGACTGCTGAGCATCCAGTGACAAGGAAATGTGAGGCCAGGCAAAAATTCATTGTCTGTGAAGTGTCAGGAGCCACTGGATGTTGAATCCACCCCTTCCAAGAAAGCAGAATTTGACTTTTCAGGTGCCTTTGTCCTGTGTTAGATCTATTTTTACTGATGTTCCTTTTATTCCATTTCCTGTTCTTCATCCAGTGTCAGTTTCTAGTCATGGTTCAAGTTGCTACCTTGTAGCATCCAACGTGAATGACACTTAGATCCCAGCTGTGTTCCTATGTCAAGAAGTAATACTTGAAAAACTCTTCTGTGTATGTTTCAATGAACTCCTGCCTTCCATTTCAGAGTTCTTGCTTTGTTTCACAGCCTTGCATCAAACTTACAGGTAGAGGGAGAGCAGCAGGTGGGTGTGTCTGCCTTTAAACATGGACTGTGCATTTATTGCTCTTACCAAATCTTGGATTCCAATACATTTCCTACCACACAGAAAGGCTGCATTAGCATAGTTGTTTGCAGGGGGGACATGACTAGACTCCAGTCAGACTTGCTTTCATTCTTCTTTGGTAGAGATCCATAGCATTGTTCAGTAAGGCAGCTGCTTGCTTTTGTAAGGCTCTGGCTTGGTATGTCACATCTCTCCAGAAGATGACTCCTGTAGGTACTAGCTCAGATGGGATGGACCTGTGCTTTTGGTTCTAAAGGTTTTGAGTTGATCACCTGCTGCTTATACATGGTGGGAAGTTATTGCAATAATTAGCTGCTGGGTTTGATGATTCTTTTCCACTTGTTATTGCAGGAAGAGCTCCTACCTGCATGAGCCAGGGGTTCACAGAGGTGATATATAGGCAAGAGGGATGTGGGGGAAGGCTGCAAACTTCTTCAGAACCTGCCAGATCTGACAGGAGCAGCAAATTGTTAACTGTTGGCAATGCAGAAGGCAGACAGTGCAGTGCTGCCTTGTAGCGATGTGATCCAGCATCTTCTACTCTTGGTGAGATTATTGACTTTTTAATACATTGCTGTCCTCAATACGAGCTTTTCCTAGGGTAGTCCCATTGTCTTGGGGAGGATTTGCCAGAAGAGCTGGCAAAAGCCATGATTTAAAGTGCAGAGTTTTTTCCAGCACATATAATTATACACTTACCCTTAGCATTAATAAAAAAAATCTAGGAAACTTGAGAGTGTTTTGGAATTACAGTTTCTAACACTCTTTATTCATCAGGTTAAACCTTGGGAATGCAAAAATGAGTTAGTAACCTTGGTTTTTTCAGTTATTATGAAGGCGTCAGTTTTTAGGAGTTGCCTGAGGAAGATGAACCAGTCTGTTCCTTGGCTAGGGTCCCTCCATCCTTTATTATTAATAATCTTTTGGATGTGGATTGGCAGCTGAGTGCTGAAGGCAGCAAATAACATGCTCCCATCCCACCTTCCTATGCACAAGTCCAGCTTCTGTTTCAATACAGACAAAAGGTTTATTTTTCTTTAGGACTGTCATGTCAGAAATTCTCTTGAGAGGATTTGATTGGCATTGAGACTAATCTATTTCTTAGGTCTTCTGTGCTGGTAAGGGGGTGGAGGCATACAGTGAAAAAAAAATCTAGCTATTCCACAAGGGGGAGCAACTTCCAGCAGAATTTTTATTTTTGATCTGCAGTTAAAAGGATTGAAAGGTCTACATTGAAGACTAAAAGCAGACATTTCCTCTGCACCTTCTGGACTCCAAGGGTTGGGTTTTCAAGTAAGTGTAAATTGATGTAGCTCTGTCTTCTTTCAGGAGAAAAATACTGAAAAATTATTCTAGTTAGAATTTGACCTTCAGTATTTGCTTCTTAAAACAAAACCTGTCAGGCCATTGCTGAAACATAATAGTAACCGATATTTTGTGAGGTCAATAAAAGACAATAATTTGGATTCCCTTCCTGGCTCTGTCTTGAAATCTCTGAGTGGTACAGACATGAGGCAATGGGTGCAAGGCACTCTTCGCTTTCGGGATGGAATTTGGGCTGCTTTGGTTCAGTTTTTCCAGTTGTGCTTGTGGAATGAGTTCAGGTTTGTTTTGAGAACTGCTCATTAGTCGTCTTCTCCAGTCATGTGGGAAATAGCTGACGGTGCTTTCTGAGGCCGAAAGGTGCTGTTCTCTGGAGCAGCTGCTCTCTTTGAACCTTGCTTGACAGGGCTCCTTTTATCACTGACAAAGTATTTCATCAAACCGTATCCATGGATTCAAATCACAAAAAGCTGCAGGCTGCCATGTTCCCTGCTTCAAATTCTTTTTTGTGTGTAAACTCTATTTTCAACTCTTGAGTCTCTGAAGGATAGATAGAGGGCCTCTAGGCTCATCTAGCTTTATCCTAGGCAATCCATCCATCTTAAAAGGTTTCTGTTAACAGTCGCTTCAGGACATTGATGCGCACACATCTATTCCAGCAGCAGAGACTGGCCTATTTCCAGGAACTGGACTACTCATGCTATGAGACACAGATGTGACTCTGAGGAGGATTTGAATGGAGATTTCTGTGCCAAGGTTGCCCTTGGTCCAGGTGGAGGACTTTGTGTCATCACTGTTTGCCATCATTGTTTGCAGCCCTGGGAGCTACCACCACTCTAGTCTGTATAGGGTTTTCTTTTTGCATCTTGGTAGGAAAGGCTGATTGATGCACAAAGGGCATTGATAGGATATACTTTTTTATATCTTCCTCCTTCCTTCTGGTTCTTGAAGTATGCACAAGTACAGGACCATACAGGTCTTTGCTTCCCCCAGTTTTTGGGCTATGCATCCATTTCATACAGGTGCCTGAACAAGGGGTAGGACAGGACATCTTGTAGTAACCTGACTAGATGAATACCTGTCACATGTACTGAGAGCAAAACCAGAACCTTGTTATGGAAAGGTAAATAAATGTGTTACTTGATAGTTCCCTCCCATCCCTCCTGAATCCCTCAGAGAATTGTTTTTAAGGGGCTTGAGAGGAAACCAACTGTTAACATGGAAACACAAAGCATTTACCTGAAATTCTCTGTTGCCGCACTGAGAAGCTTCCCTTCCGTGCTGTGACTGAGTGACCCTCTGGGTTGGCACTCTGTGCACAAGCACTGTTTCCTCCTCTCAGGATCCTGCTGGCAGTGTGAAAACCTTAGCAGTGCCCTGTGTCTCTGCTGGCTGGGGAATGCAGGTAAGATTGCTTTTTTCTGCCTTTACAGCAAGTGACCCCATGACCCCACACATGGGCAAGTGTGTCATGAAAGCAAAAACGTGTGGACTGTTAGAACAACATAAGGCTCTTCCCTGCTGGGAAAGGAAGGCTGAGGATAAGAACACCACCTCCATGGCATACTTGCTTTGGGGCAGGGCTGTGGGCTGCAAGCAGTCAGGACTGAAAATTCTCTGTCTTTGAAGTACTAAGATCTTGGTTGTGTGGTTGGTTGCAGGTTCCTTCACTTTTTAAACTTTTTTATGCTCTTTACTTGAATGTCAAGGGCTATGGTTATCACGAATAATATCTGAAGTGGTGACATACTAGCATAGATACCCCTCCTGCTGAATTTGTAATTGATCCTAAAACTTTGCCAAGTGAGCTTACTGTGTTTTACAAGAGGCACTGTTTAGAGGCATCCTTGAAGAACTTGCCCCTGGGTAAGCATGAGTTTAGAGGAACAGTGAGAGGGGTTCTTCTGTAATTCTGTTCTATATCCTGAACCTTTCTTACTAATGCTGCCGGTGTGTGCGTGCGTGCATCTGTTCGTGAACTGAATTCTTCTAACTACAGTGCAATTACTGTACCATATGGTGTGGATGGGAGGATGTTCCCTTGAGCTATAAACGTGTTTTGTACCGGTGATAATGGAAAATGAGGTAGAATTTGGAATTTAATTTTGTAATAAATATCTCTTCTTTGAAGCAATCTCTTTTTGTCTAGATCTCGGGGTGGGTTTTTTCCCCCCTTTCATCTCTTCCTCACATACATGCTTGAAGTAACAACATGAACTTTAAATGGACCCATTGGAGAATTTAATCTAGAATAGTGATGATGTACATCAGCTTTTAGCACACAAGTGTTGCTGGACTGCAATTCTAGGAGATCAGATTTTACTGCAATCCAAGCAATGTGTTGGTAAGCACAACAGGAAGTGAAACTGGTACATTTGGACAAGAATAAAGTACTGTCTGTTGCAGCAGGTTTATTTCTCCCTATTAAAGATGTAGAAAATTGTCAATATATATAGTATGTCAGTTTAGTGGGTATTTTCATCAAGCTTCTGATAGGTTACCTATGAACACTTCATTTGACAGGTCAAGCACTTCATTCAGGAACCCAACATTTTTCTGTAAGTCGTGTTCAGTCTGTAGTGTCCATAACACCAGACTGGTGCACAGTTTTGTACAAATGAGGCCCTTGCTGTGAACTAAAAGTGAGAATCTGTAATAAAACTGAAACACTGAAAATCAGATTCTGGCTTTATACAGGGCTGTATTGAGAGGCTGGGGTATGCTTTTGAGTACAGTGTAATAAGGGGTTGCTTGGAATGGGACTAGATTGGAAAAACCTAAGTGCAGCCACCTCATCTGGGACTACACATTGATGCCCAGATGAGTGCTGGAGGAGAGCCAACCAGTCTGTTTGGGCATGTTCCAAAGGCTACTGAAGTACAGCCAGGACAGCTAGGAACTGGACTGTGGCCTGTACAGGGTGATACAATAGGCTATTAAATGGTTACTGAAAAGCCTATTGACTTATTGTATTGCTTCACACAGTGCAAGCTGGTCTTTGGATATTGTCTGATCAGGGCTATTGTTCTGGAAGGGAGGACTGCTGATACAGAAGCTGTGCTAGAATGTAGGGAGATGACCAAAAAAGAAGGAAGTATTGTTTGTAAAATGCTGAAAATATCTGATAATATCTGAAGTAAAATTTTTTGAAGTAAATTCTTACTGCCCTCTCTGCAGGTAAGTGATCTCACATGGGTGAACATTGGTGACTGATTCCAATTTGCACTTGGTTTGAACATGCCAAATTTGTAGGCTTCTAGATTCCAGCCATCAGCCCGTTATCTGTTCCTCAACAAGAATGAGGTTTTTTTACAACCTGGTCTTCTAATACAGATTTTGTGCTCTGTCTTCAAGCTGCTTCTTAATCTTCTATTTTCTAACCAAATAGAAACTTCCAATGCAATTTGCTTCCTTTGGCCCTCAATCTCCCATGTCCCCCTTCTTATTTTTTTCAGTTTACCCATAAGATTTCCCAAACTGTACCATGTCTTCCATCAGTCCCCCCAGGCCCATATGCTAAAATCATAGGGATTTCATCTTCACCCATCACTGCTGCCTGGTTTACATCTCAGGATTGTGCTGAACACCTTGGAGTTGTTTTCTAATACACCACCACTAACTCTGTAACTCTGGCCCATGTAATGCATGCTCTGGAAGTAGAAAGTTTGTGCTTCATAGAAAGGGTGTAAGTCTGACAAGCATTATAATAGCTGTAAATTGCTTTTCCACTTTTATCCTTCTTGTGTCATTGCTTTATCTCTATATTGCATCCAAAGCCAGTCATCTTGTCATGCAACTGACAAAAGGTAGTCTTAAGCCTTCATTTACCTGACCTATTTTTTTCACCATATATTTTAGGGTAGGGTGGTCTTGAAGTACCTGGGTTTCTCCACTGACCAGAATGGGAGTTTAGATTATGTGTCCTTAGGAAAGCATCTGTGTTGGATCAGCTGAGTCACACCCTGGCAGTGTGCTGGTGCTTTGCAGTGCTTTAGGGACAATAACTGTTCAGTTACTAGGTAGAGAATGAAAGCAGCTGAAAAGTGGGGAGAATCAGTTAAGATGAGAATGTGAACATGCATAAGATCGTACATTCTTGACTTGTATCAGAAACAGTGTGGCCAGCAGGACCAAGGCAATGACTGTCCCCTTCTCAGCACTGGTGAGGCCACACCTCAAATCCTGTGTTCAGTTTTGGGGTCCCTCACTTCAAGAAAGACATTGAGGTACTGGAGTGTGTCCACAGAAGGGCAATGGAGCTAGTAAAGGGTCTGGAGCAGCTGAGGGAGCTGGAGGTGTTTAGCCTGGAGAAAAGGAGGCTCGGAGGACTTTATCTCTCTCTACAACTACTTGAAAGAAGGCTGTAGCCAGGTGGGGGTCGGCCTCTTCTTTCAAGTGATAAGTGGCAGGATGAGAGGAGATGGCCTCAAGTTGTACAGGCCAGGTTTAGTTTGAATATAAGGAAAAAATTCTTCACTCAGAGGGTGGCCAGGCATTGGAACAGCCTGCCCAGGGAAGTGATGGAATTACCATACATAAAGTGTACAAAAACCACATAGATGGGGGACATGGTTTAGTGGTGAACCCAGCTGTGCAGTTTGCAGGTGAAAAATTCCTTGTTGAACTGGATAATTATATTTGACAAAGCCCCAAAGCTGGAATGGCTTAGATAGGTAAGGAGGAGAAGATCTCAAGCCAGAAGTGGCCCACGCATAGAAGGAATAATACATGGGGTTTGCTTTGAGACCAGATGTGAGTGCAAAGCTGAAATGTGGGAATGCTGGCACAGCCCTGACATGAAGGAATGGGTGCAGTAAAATACAAAATCTTTGTTTTAATAGATCATATAAAATATGCTATTCCTGGAGACAACTGCTGTAGGTCAAATGTTTGTAAGAGATGGCCAAATCAATAGTGTCAATTTAAATTGCAAGGAGGGAGAGCACAGAGAGTTGAGATCAGAGAGAAGATGATCAATGACCACTTGAGAGACCAGCAATGCTTCTGAAACAACAAGTCCAGGGCAGGAAACTGCAGAGGAGACTCTGCAATGAATAAAGCATCCTTTTACAAGCTTTTGCTGTGATGTTTCAGCAGCTGGAGGATGAGCCAGTCCAGAAGCATAAGGACAATTGGAGGAAGATCCAAGACCATATGCACCATCCCTAGGTAGGACAGAAGCCCAGTAACTGTGCTAACACAATGCTTGCCAAATTGCCAGGCATATTAGCTAGAGCACCATGTTGAGCTAATGAGGCTGGAGAGCTTTTTGCTTGCATCTCACCAGCTTGGGGTGCACACACCTCCAGAGCTGTGTCTTATGACCAAATTCAGCTTGTGTGTCAAGACTGACATGGTCTTGAACTCTGAACTCACTTTGGTAGAGTGACTTACAAAAGGCAGAGGTTGCTTCTTGGAAGATCAGCCTGGTGGTGTTGGGTTATCATTGTGCTAGGGAGCCCAAGGTGAATAACATCTGGGGTAAGGTCTGAGCATCTACAAGTGCCAGACCTGGTCCGACAGCTCGGTGTCGTCTCCTTTGACCTTTCTCACCACTTCATGTCCGGTCATCCCAGGACTGTTTTCTCCTGCCTGTACAAATATTCCCTAGCTGGCCACAGGATATTCAAGATAAACCTGGGGATGTCTAGCAAACTGAATTCAAAAGTTCTCATTTTAATCTGCTGTTGAATCCTCTCTCTGCTCCTTCTCCCGCTGCCTGTCCCTCTCCCCATAGCCCAGATCCCCACCAGTGAGGGTGGTAGTGCTGCCCTGCTCTCTCCACAGTCGTGGTGGCAGCAAGCAAGCTCTGCAGCTCATCTTAATCATTTTATGGACAAGATTATTATCTCCTGCATGGCTTTTGATTCTTGTTATGCAACAGTATTTCGTGACTTGCTTTGCTACTGAGCTGTGCCGCACCATGGCCTGAGGGGGTAGCTTGAGGAGACTTTGGGAAATGTTGCATGATTTCTGCTCCCACCTGAGGATGGGGATGGGAGTCTGGGAAAAAGAGAACCCGTCATAATCTGTGGTTTTGAGACTGGGGACAAGGGGAAACAAAGGGGATTAGCCAAATCCAGGAGTCTGTATCCTAAGCGAGCAGAGAGTCTGCGGCAGATAGATCAGAGTGTCATTATTCATGAAGACTCACAGATATAGAATTGGAAATGAGCAGGACTTCAAAGGGAGATATGGGATTGTTAGTGCAGCAGCTGGGATGAAAATTGACCGTGCCACAGCAGCACGTGCAAAGCAGCCACCCCTGGGCCAGGCAGATGGGGCCTCCCTGGGCAGGGAGGGTTGTTCTCCAGGAGCTGTGAACCCTGAGTGCTGGGCTGCAGACTGGCATATGCAAGCTTATTCCTACTTCTGCCACACTGTTTCACGAGACTGGGCAACTTTCTTTCCATGTGGGTAAACTGAGGCACTGAACAAGTAAAGCTGACACTTGGCAAGAGAAGTAAAGAGTGTTGGTACTGTAACGTGAAGCGGCTGTAGATTACAATAATGAAACCCACTGCAAACTAAAAACACTATAAATTTGTGTTCTCCGAAAGCACAAAAGAGCATTCTCATCCTCTTTGCATGTCAGTGAATTTCTCCAAAAACCTCCCTCCCCTTTCTTTAAGTGGTCTACGGATGATTTTGGAACAGTCTGTGCTGCTGACCTGGTTGTTCTTCACTTATGAGAGTTCCAGGGATGGTCTTGCAGAAATCCAAGAGCAGCTCAGAAAAGAGCTGAACTGCCAGGTTAGGTACATGGAGCCAAGGGAGCTGGGAACCATCAGAGAAAACCCTCAGACCATGGAAACATCTGCAGTGCTCAAACTCTTGGTGAGATTCTCATGCTTGAAGGCTCACAAAACATTTGGAACAAGAAGAGAGGTTTTCTTGTTTGCTTCCTTGTGCTTAAATCCTCTCTGGACTCTACTTGTGCTCTCAGCACCTCAGTGCTGTGACAGCAGGAGGAACTCTGACAGCCATGTAGCTGTGAGGGAGAAGCTGCTTTGCACACAGGCAAGAGCACCGTCTCTCCCAAACCCGTGGTCTTTTAAATCATTTGAATGGTGGTTTGGATGTTTCTTATCCCTGAGCTCTCCCTGTCTCCCATCTCAAGTCCCTCCTTGCAGGTTCTTCCTCCTGTGCTGGAAGACCTGTGCTGCCACAGGGGAAAAAATGCTGGGTTGGTTAAGAGAGTGGAGATGTATCCATGCCAGAAGGCAGCAAAGGGATGGATTCACTGTTCAGATGATCGGGGAAGATGGGGAAACTGCTCCTGAATGTATCCAGCTGAGAAGGAGCTGTTGCTGGGGGGCAGGGAAGAGTTCTTGGACTCTCCTGTGTCATACCCATTTGGGGTTTGGGTACCAAGAGGTGGGCGGGAATTTGGCCGAACCATTTCCACTTTCATCAGCTGAGGCACCCATATTTTCCATGGAAGGAAGACATATCAGGCTCGGCACTCTCATTGCTGAGGGAAGGTGCAGGGGGGAACATTTTGGACAAGAGCCACCATGGCTTCACTGCTATTGTCTGAGACACCCTTTGCATCAGGAACAATGGCTAAACCTGTACTTTGTTGTTGCCCTGGGATAGGGTAGCTGATATGGTGCCCTATGTGGATGGGAGAAAAGGTGTCCCACATCCCAGCAAATCTTCAGGAACTGATCACTGTTAACTACAACTTGCTTTTATGGAATGTCTCTTCCTCCACTATCAGCCGGCTCTGAATGTATTCAAAATGTTGCTAGGCAAATAATCAGCCTTGGTTGCTGCTCTGACTGTACATATGTGCTTCAACTCTGCTCCTCAGTATCCCGTGGCCTGGGATGACTCTCCACGCTCCTTTCCAGTGCCCTGGCAGCACTCCACTGCCTATCTGTTCTACCCTTTATTGTTAGCAGGGCCAGGCTGAACTGTCCAGCCAGGCTCTGGCAAAGCTCCACGTGGTTGTGACAACCGGCTAAAATGTCAGAGTACCTTGCACAGATGACATAGGATGACACTTCTTGCTCGTTGCTGGTTCGCTCGATCAGCGGAAGATAGCTAAAGGTTAATGTTTGCGTTGGCGCTGCGGGGCTGGTCTTCTCCGCCCTGCTCGGATTAACCCCGTATTTCCCGCTGCTCTCCCAGCTGCCCTTTCAGGCTCCTTGCAGCTTCAGCGGTTATCATCGCAGTGACTTATCATAACTGTGAATATGCCCTTTTGAACCACACAGTTAAGATACTGTTTTATTTGATTCCTTAGTCCCACCTGACAGTTCGAATTTTTTTTTTTTTTTTGAGTTTGTTGCACTCTTCCTTCAAGTGCCCAACTTTAGGACAGGGTTCTTCAGCTTCCCTTACTGCATGTGGAGCTTTTCCTATGCAGCATCTTATCTGGTCTGTGCTGAGAAAACGAGGTCTCAAAATCCTGAGAGAACAGGTAATTTATTCTGGCACTTGCAGAGCTGTCTCGGGTGGCTTCCTGCTGTCACTGCAGTCAGTGCTGTCACTCCAGCTCTATAGGAGAAAGGCCCCTGGGAGACAAGCTGGGGCTGAGAACATAACATTGTGCCTTTGAACTTGTCTCCTCCCAGGGAATGTTTTCAGTTCCCCCACAAGAAGAGCCTCCTTTCTGCCTACATTGAGTCAATGCGCTCCTGGAGATGGGTCAGAGGCTGCTGTCGTTTCTCCTGACTACCAGAAATAAGTCTGATGTACAGAAGCAGAACGTGTAATAAGAGCAGAACAATTGTTATTTTGGTGCAGACTGTGATGGTTTCAGTAATAATTGCACTTTTGTATTGCTCTCATCCTTCTGAAAACCTTAACTTTCCTGACTTCCCTTGTGCTGCTTGAGACCTCATTTGCCTTTTCTTGCTTTGTTTCCTCTGTGCTGTGTGAATCCTGGGGCCAAATTAAGAAGTGTCTGAACAGTAAAGAGAATCTGTGCATCCTGAACACATTTGACAAAGATGACATATCTTCTCATCTGTTATTAACAGCTTTGCCTGGTTCAGCTGGCATAATTAGCCTTAAATTAGACACGTACCTTGCAGTGTCTAGGCTGCATCTTCCTGTGGAGATAGCAGGTGGCTCCGTGGCATCCAGAGTCTCAGTGGAAGTGGCCAAGAGCAAGAGGATGCTGTGGAGCATCGCCGAGGCCCTCCCAAGCAAAGTTACGCTCAGAGGGAACTGTGCTGATGGTGAGCGAAGGTGGCCGGGTCCCGGTGTTCTCCTCGCTGGCAGGGCTCTGCCCTGCTGNGGCGAGGGGCAGGGCCCCCGCCATGGAGAGCGGGATGCCGCTGTCGGGCGGGCAGCGAGCGCTGATCCGGGAGAGCTGGCAGCGGGTGAGCGGCAGCCCCGTGCAGCACGGCCTCGTCCTCTTCACCAGGTGAGCGGCGCGATGCGGCCACCGGCACCCCGGTCCCGGCCGCCTGCCCGCCCGCACCGACCCGTGCGGGAGGGATGGACGGGCTCCGCTTCTTGGAGAGAAGCGCTTCCCTGTGCTTGGCGAAGGCTCCTGGCCGGCTCCCCTCCCCTGGCCTCTCTCCCCTCCCGTGGCTGGGGTCTGCGGGGAGCCGAAGCCCCTCCGCCGCCGAGCCGCAGGTGCGTGGGGCAGCGGCGTGGGGCAGGGCTGGGCTCCGCTCCGCGCTCCTGCCCTGCCTTGCCCACCCTTCGCCAGTGAGAACTTTGCCACAAGGAGACAGAGAGTGAGAGAAAAGCGGCGGACAGGTTTTGTGCGTTTCTGCCCACTGATCCCCTGCCTTGTCACCGTGACTTCTGCTCTTCGAAGGGCTGTGTGTCCGCTTGGCTCTGGGTAGTGTGTGAAAGGGGACGCCCGATTGTTCCCTGGTCATGGAAGTGCTGTGCAGCCCCAGGCACAGACCTGGCCACCGGGGAGGGATTCAGTCGCAGGGCAGAGGAAGTGGTGTGCCGGGTAGAATGGCTGATACCCAGCTTCTTGCCTCTCCTAAGCAGATTAATGTATCAATTATGTGAAGAGAGAAAAGGAAAAATCAATGAAAAGTCGTTTAAAAAGGACAGTTGGAGAGTTGATGAGCAGCTTCCGGAGTGAGTGGGATCCAAATCTACCAGAGCAGTGACAACAATGTGGGAGGAGAGGGACGCAGTAGTTTAATGTGAGGGATGAGGAGAAGAGAGACTGTCTTGCCTCAATTACCGGTAGCCTGTTATACCTACCTGGGTGGCTGCTGCTGAGTCCCATATGTGCCTGACATACAGGGGCAGGGGGTGGGGGGAGAGGAGATAGGAGCTGGTGATGGTGTTGGAGAGTGGGGCATCAGCTGAGCTTGTACATGCCCCACTTGGTCCAGATAGCTGCTGGAGCTTGGAGGCCTTCTCTGATTTGGGAGCTTTTGGTTTCAAGTGAATCAAAAAGTGGGAATGGGAAGAGTTGTGACAACAACCAAGACTTTGGGGAGAAGGGCCAGGCTGGGAGGAACTCCAGAGGGCTGGGACTAGTTCTTAGGTGCCATGAACATGTATCTGAGAGCTGGGGTTGTGGGCTAGAGAAACAGAAAGGTTTTTGTCTATAGGTAATCTGGATTGCCCCAAACTAAAACTTTTCAGAACTTTTGGATCTTTTAAAGGTGGGGAGGGATCAGTGAGTGGGAAGGGAGGCAGAAGTGGGCTGTGGGTGTGCTGCAAATGGGGTGAGTGGGACTTCAAATAAAGCTGAGGAAATGAGAAAATGGAGCATTCTTTCTTGCTGTTGCAGGTTGTTTGACTTGGATCCTGACCTACTGCCCCTTTTCCAGTACAACTGCAAGCAGTTTGCCAGCCCTCAGGAGTGCCTCTCTGCCCCTGAATTCCTGGATCACATCAGAAAGGTGAGAGAGGGGCTGTGGCATGGCTGGAGCACAGTCTCCATGGAGGAAGAAACCCTTAGGCAATGATTCGGGAGTGCGGTGTGTCTGACCAGGGAATGCACGGGAAGTCTCCTCCTGAGATGGTAACTGCAGGGCGTTGCTCATGCTAGCAGAAGGCCAGGACAAAGTGTCCTACAACAGTGGGGAGGGGATGAGAATGCAGATTATGGTGGCTAAGAGGCACCATGCTGATTTCCATGCCCTCATCTGAGAGTGGATTGCTTCCTGTGAAAGCTGAAAGAGCCCTTCCCTTACCATGGAGGTCCCTCAGGGTGCTCACCTCTGTCCAGCTGAGGACTGAAGCCCTCTGCTTGGCTGACCAGGAGGTGGCACAGAGCTGGGCAGTGGGCCAGGCTACCCTGGACCCACTGCTGTGGAGAGGCTGTTGGTGCAGCTGCAGAGCCAGAAGGCCCACAGCACCTCTCAGAGAGTCTCCGAGGGAGTGCTGCAGTACACATTCACCTCCCCCCAAAGCAGAGAAAGGAGCAACCCTGAGGAGAGGCTTAGGCATGCACAGAAGTACACCCTGTGCAGCAAAGACCCTTTGCTGAACCCTGAAGAGCAGCTACACAGGGGCAGAGCTCAGCCTTGGCTTGCAGATGCCTTCATAAACTGCCTGGTTCCATCTTTAAACCAGTTCGGTGCTTTTGCTTGCCTGTCTTTATTCCTTGTTTAGAGGCTGTTTCAGGACTGAGCTCCTCTAAGAGCTGCAAGCTTTTTTGTTATTTTCCAGCCTCTCTTTATTGGCAAGGTTAAGATTACTGCCTTGAGCTGAAGTAGTTCTTTGCTCTTGTGGGAGATAAATTGCCTGTTGAAATTATAGAGCACAATTCTATCACCTCTTGGCTTTGCCAAGGTAACCATGCCCTGGCTTTAATCTCTTCTTCTAATTTGGTGTGTCTGTTCCCTTCATCCTTCATTAAATCTTTTCTGTCCTGTTTCCATTTGGCTCTTAATGCTCCTGGGAGACCATGGTATGTGTTTTACCAGACCACGTCAAGAGACCTGGCTGTAGTCTCCACCCCATCTCCTCAAAATACCTTGGCTGATCTTAGAATTACAATTGCACCATTTTGGCAACTTCTAATTGGAAACTCTAGTCCTGGCAACTTCTGGGGTTCCCATGCAATTGTCCTGGGGTCCTAGGAGCTGTAATGATGCATCAGCATTAGGTCTTAACCTGCAACTGCTCTGCTATAGGGCTGTTTATCCCCTCTGGGACAGGGTGGTCAGCAGTGTTGCTTGCTGTGCAGCTCTGGTAGTGTCCCATGGAAGGTTGTGGCGTGTGCTGCTGCCAGCCTCACTGATGTGACACACGGATCACAGTAGAGCAAAGGAAAGTTTAGAGGGCAGATGGGCTGGGAGGGGGTCAGGCTGACAAGGCTGAAGTAGAGGATCAGACACTTTGTTTCCTCTGGGAGGGAAGAAGAACCTTTCTGTTAATGCCATTCTGCCTTTCTGCTCCTGTGCTAGGTGATGCTGGTGATTGATGCTGCTGTAAGCCACCTGGAGAACTTGTCCTGCCTGGAAGAGTATCTGTGCAACCTTGGCAAGAAGCACCAGGCAGTTGGTGTGAAGGTTGAGTCTTTCTTGGTGAGGTGTCCTCTCTTGTCCCACTGTGGCTGTGTTTGTTCACCCCTGCCTGCAACCCTCAGCTGTCCCCATCCTTCTTCTGGGTCCACCTGTCTGGAGAGAAAGCTGGTGGCTCAGGGCAGCCTGTCCAGGGTGCTGATACCAATGTAGTGACACTGCCCCAGAGAGGGGAACCCTTGAGCTCCCCTTGTTTTCTGCCCTTGCCCAGTAAGCCCAGGCAGAAAGGACAGATGGGAGCAAGGCATTTCCACAGTTTGAAGAGGACCGTGGTTTAGGACACTGCAGTCTCTCCTGAGCCACTGCAGGCTCAGCCTTTGCCCTGGATCCTTTGCATCTAATGCTCTGGGCAAACCTCACCCCACCTGGAAAAGGGAGCATCCACCTCTTTGTGTCTGCACTGGGATGGGGTTGCTGCACCTCAGCCCCTGCTTCCTCCATGGCAGTAAGACCCAAGCATCTTCCATATTAAACCCTTGATTACTCCTCTCCTGCCATCAAGCATGGACAGAAATGCAGCGGGGAAGGGCAGGTTCAAGAAAAGCTTTCTAAGCAACGCATGGCTCATTCCTGATATTGCTAGCTTTTGTTCCCTTCAGAGGGAGCAGGGTCCCTTTTGTTTGGGGTAGTGATCCCCACCAGCCCTGCAGTGTGGGGGTGCTCCTGCATGGGGCTGTTCACAGCTCTGTGAGGAGCAGTGCCCTGTGGAGAGGCCTGAGAGGCATTGAGGCAGTGTGGGGTCTGACCCACTCTCCTGACATCAGGGCATTGCTCAACTCTGCTGCTCCACTGCTGTGCCAAGGGATAGGGCCAGCTATCTGCACCTGGGAGCCACAGAAACTGGATGTGTACCTCTCCCCTGGTGTTACATGTGCACTGTCAGCCCTTGCTCCCCCACTTCCACTCCCCACTCATCCATGGTGAGGGCCGGCATAGGGCAGGGGAAGGGGATGACATGGGCTGGTTCTGGGCCCTCTCTGACCAGCCAGGGACTGGAGGGGCCTGGTACTGTTGGTGAAAGAGGAGCAGGTGCCCTGCATTGGCAGAAGTCAAAAAATGTGACGAAGTGAGACAAGAGACTGCATGTCATCCTCTGGTGCTGAGGTTGACACCTCCCTGTTTGGTTTGCAGACTGTCGGCAAGTCCTTGCTGTACATGCTGGAGAAATGCCTTGGTGCTGCCTTCAGCCCAGAGGTGCAGGAAGCTTGGAGCACACTCTACAATGCTGTGGTGAAAGCCATGCAACGTGGCTGGGAGACCCTCCCAGAAGGGGACTAGATCCTGCCAGTCATCCCTATCCCTGACCATGCAGCGGTCCTGAGCACGGGGAGCACTCACGCCACACTCTCTGCCTCTCCCCACCTCTGTCTCTGTGTGCACCAGCCCATGGCTGTCTCCACACTCACACCTGCTGCGGGGCTCTCCCGTGATTCCACCCTGCTTCAACACGAGCGTGTCTCTGCCTTTGCTAAGGGTTGGCAGGGTGTGTCCCTGCAGCGAGGCCTGGCAGTGCCACAGCACAGGTGCTACCCTGCCCCGAGCTCCTTCAGGAGCACCAACACCCATGTCCCTACTCTGGTTTTCAGCTCGTTCACCTTCCCTCCTCTTGCACCCACCCTAGTTAGGTGACAGCTGGCATAGGCCTCTTGGGCTTATTTGCCTGAAACTCTGTTTGCTGTGCTTTACCTGCCAGGTCTGACACTCCTCAGTCCTCCTGCGCTGCTGTACCTGGTTCAGCTGTGGCAGTGATGGATTTGGCTCCATCCAGGGGGAAAGGCAGCAAGAGGGCGGGGCTGGTCTCACCACGTGGCTGTCCTCAAACCTTTCAGAGAGTTTTCCCTCTCTCCCTTCATCAACACATTACTACCAGATGGTTAATCCTGGTGCTTTTTTCTGCCTTGCCTCTGACCTGGATGGGATCCCTGGCTTTTCCCTGTGTCAGGTTGGCCACAACCCAGTAGGTTTCCTAGGGATGCTTCAGGCAGTGGTGTCACAATAATCCCAAGGTGAGACTGCTTTTGGCAGGGCTCAGCTGCCAGCTGAAAGGCTTTGTGTTGATTTGGCCAGTTGGCTTAACCATAGAGCCATCTGAAATGCAGCAGCAGCAGCAACAGCAGCGTCTGTTTACTGCTTTGTGTTAAGGAAAATAAAGTAAATCCAAGGAAAAGATGTCTTAAAATAAAAATGAAGGTTGCAATCGTGCCATAGCAACAGCTTCCAGAAATTCTGGCTCTCGGCCAGAGGAAGCATAGCTGGAATCTTTCTGCTGATGCTGTCAGAATCTGGAGTGCTTCCCAGCTGCTCATGGTACCCATCTGCAGAGTTCCTCACCCTCACAGGAATGAGGAGACAGCATCTGCTAGAAGAAATCCCAGAGAATTGCTGAGAGGCAGCACCTGAGGGCTCTGGTGAGGGGGTTTGAACTTGAGCGCTTTGAGGAAGAGTTCATCTTTATGGGGAAGTCACTGTGGAACAAGCAGAACCATGTTTCTAGCCACCACTAGCCCCAGAGCAAGGACATGCAGCAATTATTCAGTTACAGGCAGCACCTGTTTTGTTGCTTCTTCTTCAGGACAGGAGGAGCCTGGTGTTGAGGTCTGAGACGGTCCTGTTCTGGAGACACATTCCTCTTATTCTCAGATGTCCTCTACTCTGGGGCAGGAGAAGGCTGCCTGCTTAACATAACTGAGGTCTTCTAGGCCCATGCCATGGAGGGGATGATGGGGTGCCCTGTGAGATGGATATCTAGTTCCCTGCTCCCAGGCCTGATGGTAGCCATGGGCTTCCAGCATGCAAAGAGCCCTCCAGTGATGCCTTAAGAGGCCTCCTAGAAACAGAGACTAGACAGAAGGAAGAGAATAAAAGTAGGTATTTATTTGAAAGGCCTTCAAAGGTACCCCCTGGGGAGCCAGAGGCCATTGCCAAGCTGGACCCCAAGATGGACGACAGGTCACGAGTTCTTCACACTTTTATAGGTTTGGTTCATGTGCATATCAGGGTTAATTCTCCAATTAAAGCTTCAGTTTAATGATGTAATTTCCCCTCCGCTTGCCCCCCTTGGAGGCTCTTTGGTTTATACTTTTTGGGCCTTGGACAGTCTGGGTGTCCTTGAAGAGCAGGCCCGGAGAGGCTTTGTTATGTCTACCTAGCACGAGAGAGCAGAAATTAACAGGCTACAAGAAACTATAGAGTTACACACTAAGCAGTACAGAATTTGAAAAATATGAAAGTTAAAACCTAAGGCATCACCAGCCGTGTTTGGGAGGCAAGCTAATAGGTGTGAAACAGGCAGTGAACATCCCCATGTTCCTTGTCCTCCCCATGGGACAATGTTCTGCCTCTGCAGCCCTGCAGTGTGGTGGTGTGTGTCCTGGCCCATGGCTCTCTCCATCAGCTGGGTCAGGTGAAGTCCTCCCCATTCTTGCACCTGGCACTGATGGATGGAGGAGCTGGGGCTGGGGTGAGACACAACTTTGATGGCATGATATGGGGCAGGAGGGTTTGGGAATGGGGACGTCATCTTTGCAACCCTGTTAAGGGGCGTCAGCCTTCAGCATCGTGGGAGTGGGACACCTTCTGGCTCCGTGTGACAGGTAGGCAGCTGTGTGATGGGTGGGGTGTGGGTGTTACTGCCCAAACCATCCCTGCTCCCTCTAGCTTTCCCAGCTCCTTGACTTCTGCTCTTCTGTGCCACATTTTGTGTAACTCCCAAGAGAACTGAACTAGTCTGTGTGCCTCTTATAACTGTACTTACAACAGCTGTACTGTTTATTAAACAACAGTGAGTCTTAGCCCCTTTTGATGCCTTGTGTTTATTTTAATATAAAAGGCCCAAGCAGACAGGAAGAAAAGCATGACAGAGAGGGGTTTACTGGTTTCTTTTTGAGTCTAGCTTTGGAGATATTGGTCACTGGGAGCATTTGTATAGTGAAGCTTGACTGACATGAGACGGCATCCAGCAGCAAAAGTCTGTTGGGAGATTTTGTGCCTGGTAATTGAGTGGGTGAGCAGTGGAGGGGCTAACAGAGACACCCTGCTACCAATTGCTCAGACCCTTCAAGTATAACAATCTCTAATGGAATTAGAATTTTAAGCAATCAGCCTAAAAATCTCTTTCCTGTTGTTCAGCTGCTGCTTTTGTTTTTTGACATAGCACCTGCTCACCTGTTGCTGGTCACCTGTTGCTGGTCACCTGCAGCAGCAGAGCATGGCCTCCTAGCGAAGTCCTGTCTGGCTCCATGGAACATCCAATCTGCCAGCTGGACTGTGGAGTCATTCCAGCAGCCCTGCCAGGGAGCAGCTGGTGAGGATGCAGGAGGTTCTGTCTTCTAGCATGTTCTAGCTTTGATGTGATGGGTTTCCAGCCCTGGGAAAGTTGGGCACTTGATGCTGAAGAAAGGGGCCTAGAGTGGGGAAGCCAGCTCAGGGTCTGTAATACCATCTCCCAAAGGCTGGAAATCCCAGCCCTGGCACAGGAGAGAAGGGAAAACATCCTGGGAGAGTCATGCTGCTCATCTAGGATGGGCTTGTTCCACAGGGCAATGTGGAGGGCAAGGAGAGCAGCAGAGACCTGAATGCAAAGAAATATCCCCTTTGGGTCTTTGCTAAAATAAGTTCTCCAACTATTTCTAGCCTCAGGACTGGTGGTGGGAGCCCAGACCTGGCACTGCAGGGAAGGGCCAGCATGGCAGCCTCCAGCAGCACCTCCATCTTTGACTGCCTGCATCAGCAGGGAGGTTTGCCATGACTCCCACAACCTCCCCTCTGCTGTGGCTGCTGCTCGGTGGGCATGCTCCTGTCACTGTCTGCCACCAGCCGGCACAGTGGGAGACTCCATGCAGCTGCTGGGCCTGGCTGTGAGGGATTCTGAGTGTGCAGGCTGCAATCAGGGAGCAGGTTCCTGAGCGGATTCCAAGGTGGAGGTGCAGTGTGATGGGGCTGAGGGCCCTCGCTAGGCCGTGATGAGCTTCCCGGTGTGAGGGACGGGAGAGCTGCGACTGGGGGCAACTACAGCCCAAGCTCACAGCCAGTGCTCCTGCCCAGCTCCCTGGCACAGCAATGTCCTGTGTTAACTCTGTTTACCACTCATTACAACTGTGGGGGGCCCCTCTGTAGGGGCATGCAATGGGGGACTGGGGTTTTAAATTTTCCAGTTTTTCACTCGAAGGGAAGCCCTCCCCATGCCTTCTCCGCTGTGCCGTAAACCAGAGTGGCAGGGCTTATCCCAGGGAAGCTGTGGAAGAGCCAGCAGGAGGAACCTGCTGAAACCAGAAGCAAATCATTTAAGTAAGAATTCAGGTAAAAAGATTGTGTATTTTGGGAGGGAGGAGGGGAGAAAAGAGCACAGTTTTCTCAAAAATCTAGAGAAGGACTTCCAAAATGGTGTTCACTCCCTTCCCTGGGACTTGCTGGTGGGCAGTTCATCCACAGATGGGATGGGTTCCTCCTGCCCCTGCTCCCTGCTGTGGTCCCAGATGGGCTCCAGGCCACTGTCCTGCGACCTCCAGGCAGTACCTGCACCTTTGGTGGTGTTCTGAGCCACCTCTGCCAATGGAGTAACTGCTGACAGAAGGCAGACAAGGAAGGCACATGACTGTCTCAGGACTGCAACCCATCCCCTATGCAGGGATGGTGCCAAGGGCTGTGCCAATCTGTCTGATGGGACACAGCAAGGTGCTCTTCCACTCCGGAAACTGCTGCTTCTGCCCACTTGTTGGGGTTTGTTTTTATGGGGATCATAGTGGGCAGTCTGGAGGTGGGGATATGTCCAAGCAGTCTCCTTGCCACTGAAGCCTCTGCAGGAGATCCCCAGGCAGGGTCAAAAGCAGCCCACAGGTGAGAAAAGGCTCCAGTGGCAAGGGTTCCCCCTATACTGGTGCCAGGAACGACGCATGGGGTGACAACACCAGGCAGCAGCTGGGTGAAGTCATTTTATTCAAGGCACGGTCATAGCAATAAATCACAAGAAGGTACAGGCCTCTGGCACATTCCTACAGTGGGGCAGCCAAGGGCAATCAGACCAGCAGCCCGAGCTCCCGAGGACACAGTGCCACTAGCAGGCACTTGCTCCTACCCTCAGAGAGGCCACCAGCATCCCCGTGCCCTGCCTAGGGCTGCCTCTGAAGCGGGCAGTGAGGGGAGCAGCTGAGCTGTGGGCAGCTGCAGGGGCACCTGGGCAGCAGGCTACAAACCCCCCAGGGTCCTTTTTGGGATTGGAAAGGAGTGTCTGAGCTCAAGGCTCCCCCTAGGCAACCGCTTTGTGGCTCGTGTGCCGCAGCCACTGCCCCAGCATGCAGGGGTGTGGGTGGGACGGGGGCCATGGGACTGCCAGCTGGCTCAGCTGAGACCCACCAGCCCCACAGGAATGTCCCAAGGGCCCACTTGATGCTCTCACTGCTGGGCTGCCTTTCAACCTCCCCCCCCAGCCCAGAGCTGGCACACTATACCCCTCCTCCCAGTGGCACTACTAATGCTAACCAGCGCCACAGCTGAGCATCTGCCTTTGCACAGCAGCACCTCCCATGGCAGCAGCTCTGGTGCTGGCAGAGCTGCACCTTCCTCTCTTCCCTCCCTGCACTGCCCTGGGACAGTGGCAACTCCAGTTGCTCTGAAGCTAGCAGGAGAATCAGGGACAGGAAAACCAGCCCTGAGGCCAAAGCAAGGAGGAGTGAGGAGCCAGCATGCCCAGGTGGGCTATGGTGGGAGAGAAGCTGAGCAGGATGAGGATAAACCCGTGTCCCCAGGGGCCACCAAAGCTACTCTGGATGAGCTGGAAAACTGCAGGGATGCTGTATGGGCAGGTAATGGCACATTTACACTAACCACAGCAGGACTCACACTCAAGAAGCAGTGTGGCTACTGGGGGAGCAACCCATAGCTGCAGCTTGTGGACAAGGACAGGCAGGATGTGGTGGACTAAGAGGACCTGGAAGCTGGGTCCTGCCAGACCCCACCTGTCCCCCCGTTCTGTTGCATTAGGACAGAACTATGCTGGGTCCCATGGGCAGCCCCAGTGAGAGCACGAGCACGATGGGGTGCTGCCAGGGAAGAGGAGTGACAAAGAGCTGTCCTCAAAGCCATTAAACACGCTTGTCTCTTGACCTCCCACTTCTCCCCAAGAGCCCAAGGGCACGGGCATAGTGCAGCAAGATGGGGGGATGGGGTGGGAGGTCGAGGAAGAGCTGGGCTTGCATTTGATGCCTGCCTTGGTGCAGGGCTGCTGGTGCTCATGTAGGGGCTCTGGTGGCCGATGTAGGGACACTCACCTCCTCCACCAAAGCACACACATGTCAGCAGTCCCTGCTAAAATGGACAAAGTGGGGCAGGCAGCAGCCTGCAGGCCAGCAGCAAGGGAGCCAGTGGGACAGCTGCCCGAGCAGAGGGTGGATGGGGTGAGATGCAAGGGTTAGGGGTGCCTGTCCCCTGGCACTGAGGACCCAAAGGACAGCGTGGTGGCAGGCACATTCATCTGGGCTGTCTGGGCTGCTTCCTCCTCTCAGAGGGGCCAGGGCCTCCCTCCTGCCCCAAAAAGCAGGGCCTCTCAGAGAACCCTCTCCCTATACTGCTGCATCCCCTCTCCCGCACTGTGGGCTGGAAGAGGCAGGTGGGGACAGGGTGACACTAGGGGGCTCAGCCAGTGCAGGCAGCGGAAGGGACCACCAGAGCCTCCTGCCACTGCCCATGCAGTGGGGTCTCCCCCTCACAGCAGTCCTGTTGTCCCCTGTCCCATTAGCAAGGTGGCCCCCACCAGTGCAGGGAAGGCTCCTTCCTGCCCCATGGCACGTCCTCCGCTCTCAGCACAGTCTGTTCCCAGCCGGCGCCAGGGATGTTCACTGGTAGCGGGCCTGGCTCTCTATCACGGGGCCGCTCCTGTACTCGCCCTCCACTGTCTCCAGCTCCGTCTCGAAGCTCTGCAGCCCGCCATCCTCCCCATCCTCCGCTGGCTCCAGGTGGTTGCCCATGGTGCCATAGGACTGGTGTGCCGGAGAGGCTGCCGGCGTCAGGCTCAGCTCAGGCTCCTGCAGGACAGTGGCCACAAAGAGCTGCCCCGGGGGGCAGTGGGCCATCAGGACCCAGGGGAGCCAGAGCAGGTGGCCACAGCAGGGCTGGGGAGGGGTACTCACATTGGAGTTAGGGGTGGAGGAAACGCTGCTCCGCTCCACGTCATTGAAGGCGCCCTCAGACTGGTCAGACATCTGAGGAAAAGGAGGCCGTGAGAAATCATGGTTTGGGGACCCAGCTTTGGCTGGGGACAGCCAGGTGCTATGTCAGACTCCCCATGGCAAGCGAGGATGGGATGCAGTGGGTGAAGGAACAGAGTGGGTGGGAGGCTGTGCTCACCTGGTAGCTGGAGGGTTTCCGTGGCTGCAGCTTCTTCAGGCAGAGGCCAAAGAAGGAGAAGACAATGCAGGAGAGGAGGACCACAAAGGTGAAGAGGGTGACAGGCCTGGTGGGACCTAGAGCACAGAGACACTGGGGCAGCACATAAGCTTCCAAGAACCTGCTGCGTGTCCAGCTGAGCCCCAGGCTGGTGCCTGCTTTGGGTTTTACAAGCTCTCAATCCCCTCTCCAAAATATGAGCTGACACCTCCTTCATCTGCCAGGTCTTCCCAACACCTTCCCCCTTATCACCCTCCATGCCATGCCTAACTCAAGAGTGACACCAGTGGCTCATCACCCCCAAGCATCAACACAACCCTCAGCAATGGCAGAGTGCAGCCCCAGGCTATCCCTACCGAGGCGCAGGACGGAGAAGAAGAGCAGCCAGAACATGCAGAGGATGGGGGCCACCACGACCTGGCTGATGGCGGCGACGTGGAGGCGCTGGTTCAGTTTGGTGGGGATGTACACATAGTAAATGTTGTATCGGTCAACCATGTGCTTGAGCAGCATGTAGAGCAACCCTGGTGGGACAAGAGGAGCCACTTGGGAGGAGGGCAGTGGGGACAGCCAGGACACAGGGACGCAGGGCAGGTGCTGGGGATGATGCCTAAGGGTGCCCTCCTGTACCATGCAGGAAGCCTGCACTCCCATGCTGCAGCTGGCGGCTGGGAGAGGCTGTTCTTGGCATGGCTGGCACCATGGGCATGGGATCATACTCACCAAAGGGGACAATGATGGGGCAGGTGATGCTGTAGGTCATGACGACAGAGAAGATACAGCAGGTCCAGGCGTACTCTAGTCCAAACTGGAACTGGTAAGCTTGGCTCTGGGGCACAACCAACAGTGTCATTGCTGCCTCTGTCACTGTAAAGGCTGCACTTGCCTTTGCACCCCAGCCCACAGGACTGCCTCACCCCCACTAGCCCCCAAGGGGCCTGAAGAAGTCCCTACAAGCATCCCCACAAAACCACGACAGCCTGAGTTTCCAGTGGGTGCATCTCTGTTGTGCTGGGGGTCACATAGGCTCACAGGTGACCAGAGCCACATACCCGCTTGACATGGAGCCGCTCGGGCTCAGACTTGGCAAAGCAGAGGCGAGCGGTGTAGACGAGGAGGCCCGGGATGCGCAGCAGCTCCATGGCCGTCCCAATCAGGCTGGAGGTGACTACGTAGTTGACGAAGAAAGCACCGTTGTCTGGGAGGAAAACGCACCTGCCCCAGGGACAGAGAGAGGTGAGACAGTGAGAGGATGCTCAGCAAGAGCTGCTGGCGACGGACAACAGGTGCTCCCGCTTGCCTGGGAAGTTTGGGAGCTTCCTGCTACTCACTGGAACTTGACTTCAGCCTCATCCAGAAAGTGGGTGTCGAAGAGCCAGCGGAAAAACAGGTCCAGGCTGGAGGGAAGAGAAGAGGAAAAGCTCAGAAAGAGGGGGAGCTATGTGGAAGACACCCAGAAGGCATGTGCTTTCCCCTGCCCAGAGCAGGCAAGACCCTCTGGACCCTACACTGCCAGAGCAGCCCCCTCTGCCACACAAGACCTCCGTGGAGTGTATGCTTGCCTCCTGGATGGCCAGGATTGCTGTAGGTGGGGCTATGCCGACCCCTGACCAGGTCCTTTTAGGGTCTGCTGAACCCAAGCAGCAGCTGACCACTGTCACCAGCCCCCTTGGGTCAGCTGTGGCAGCCTGGTAAACTGCTCCGCTCCACTCCTCTGCAGGGAAGGTTTCTGTCTGTGACCATCTGTGAGTGGCTCAGTGATGCTACTCAGAGATGTTCTCCTCCCCAGAGACTGCTGTGTTTCAGTGGCAGTGGGACCTTAGCCCTTTGGGTCTGGACTGCCAGGCTGAGGGGCCTGTGTGTGATCCTGGCAGCTCGTGAGCAGGGAGAGCAGCATGGCAGGGTGGTCCGTACCTGCTCAGACCCAGCGAGGGCAGGATGATAACCATGAACACCAGGAAGAAGAAGCACTTGTGCATGGTGATCTGATTTTCACTTGACCTGCAGAGAGGGAAGACAAGAAAACTGCACTTTTTTGGGAAAGAGCAGCAGATGGGGGGAGGGGCTGGGCTGGGTCTCGCTTTTCACCAAGGAGTTACTCCCAGCCTCACAAAGCTGTGTGCATTTGATCTGTGCATCCACTCTCCCAGGCCAGGGTGTGTCACCATGAGCAATTTGCGGTAGTGAAAGCTCTTGTACTCCCAGCCTCTCACCTCCTTCACCCCTGCCCTCTCCTACCATCCCTGCTGGTATAGACACTCAACAAGAGGCAGATGGGTGTCTAGTATGCGTTCATGACCTCTCATTTTCCCCAGAAAAAGGAAGGGAGGTGATGACAAAGCTCCTGCAAGGACTTATCAGACCAGGAACAGGGGCTGGGGCTGATGAAGGGTCAAGATAGAGAGAGCACATTGTAGGAGTTGGGCAGTTTCCTCTACTTTAAGCATTCTGAACCCATACCTCTGCCTTGGAGGGCTGGGAGCATGCCTGGGATGGCCCTGCTGCTGCCAGTCCACCATCACACTGTCCCTCTAACAGACTTCTTCAGATCCATCTTAAAACCACCTGACTTTGTCAGTAGCCTGAAAGTGTTCAGGACCATGGGAAGCAAACGGCTTCTTTCTATGGAGAGAAACACCCAGGGGGCTCTGCTCCACTGTGGGGGTCTGCTGTTCCACTGCCTGCCTCCCTGCAGGGGGGGTTCCCCTTCCACTGCGGTTCCTCCCATCCCTGGCAGCCCTGGGGGACTGTGGGGGCCAGCCCCATTACCTCGTCCAGTGAGACTCGAAGAATGCTGAGTAGTAGACAAGGAAGGGCAAGAAGACGGAGAAGGCCCAGAGCAGCAGCGTGGGGAAAAACTGGGTGATGATGGGGTTCTGCAGGAAGAGAGATGCCAGACACAGCCCTCAGCAACCCACCAGAGCACAGCCATGCTGGAGATAGCACATGGTGGTGCAGCAGGTGGGCTGGGGCATCCCCTCCCTGAGCAGGGGCATTTGTTTCAGGAGATAAGAACTTGAGGCCAGCCAAAGGCACCACAGCCATGTTCTGAGCCCCAGTGCCCACCCAAAAGCTCACAGGTCAATGAGCGAGAGGGAGATGTGCTGCTGGCAGCTCCTAACATCTCCTGAGCTCTTTCCAGACCTTTCTTCCTGAGTGGACAGCAACCTGCCTGCCTCCATGGACACCAGCACCAAAGCTCAGGTTTGCATAGCTGCCCCAGGGCTCTGCCACTGGAAACACAAGCAGAAGGGGACGGATAGCAAGCACAGACATCACCTCATCAATGACCTTGTTTCTCATCAATGCCCATCTGAGTGATGGCTCCTCTTCTTGGGCCAGTGTAGAGCTGGTACCCTCCCCCTGTCACAGACAAGCCTGGAAATGATGACCTTTTAGGAAAATTGGCATGGTTTAGGGACTACCTTGAGGCTCTCCACAGGGTGTGTGACATTGAACATGTCCATAGTGTTGACAATGATGGCTGGCGTAGTGAGGAAGAAGAGGAGGACAAATAGGCAGATATTAAGGAGGAAGAATCGCACCCACCAGGATGTGCCACGGACTGATAAATTCTCCCTGTAAGAGGAAAACACAACTTGGACATGATGAAGAGGAAAAGCCATGTGTCCTGGGCCTCCCAGCATAACTTCACAAAGCTCTGCCTCCTGCTATCTGCACCAACCATCCTGGCATTGTTCTGAGCTCGCCCTCTTCCCCTCCCTGCGCTGCTTTGCTGTCACATGCAGAGCCCCCTGGACCAGAGAACAGCCACAGCAGAGATCCATACCACCAGGAGGTTTTGGAATTAGGCTGGAGAAATCAAGAGTCTGGAGATCACCCCCAATCTCAGCTGGCTGAGCCCTGCCACCCTTGGGGTGATCACTCCAATCACCCCTGCTGACTTCTGCTATGGCAACAGGAGGGATTTTCAGCCCCTGTCACCCCGGGAAAGTGTCCTACAGATACAGACACAGGCTCCTTACAGCTATATGGGCTCCCTATAGCTATGGGCATAGGCTCCTTATAGCTACGGACACGGGCTCTTCATAGGTATGGACATGGGCTTCTACACGTCTGCTTTTTCCCCCTTCCTCCCTCCCTTCTGCCGTGGGGGTTCACCAGATGATATCGCTGGGTGCAGGGGCATAGCGAACACCCCAGTGGTGTGACTTGACCACGGTGGTGACAGAGGACTGCTGGGGGTGCTTGCGGCAGTGGATGTGGCTGTAGTCCTTCAAAATCCTGCAGGAAGAGGGAGCCAGGGGTCAGGTCTCACTTCTTGTGAGACCCTTCCCACAGCCCTAACAGGGCAGCCAACTCTGCAGATGGCAGAGGCATAGAGAAGACCGACCCATTGCCTGGCTTTGGCTGGAAAAGCTGGCAAGGTGCCCCAGTTCCCTGGCAGTGGTGGCCAACAGGCTGGGGGACATCCCCATGGCTGTTGCATGAGGGGCACTCACACAGCTGTCATCCGCTCGTCCTGGAAGGTGACGAAGGCCATGTCGAGCCGCTTGAGTGTGATGCGGTTGCGCTCCGCATTGAACTCATCCGTGAGCTTCTCCTCCAGCTCCCCATAGTACTGCTCAGCATCCACCTGCGGGAGCAGCCAGGGCTGTGCTGCGTGCTGGGCTGGGGCAGGGGCGAGCTGCCACACTCTGCCTTGCCCCTGGTGCAGGTGTGCTGCCTGCAGCCCTGCCTGCACCCTCCTACCTCGTCAAAGCCACAGAAGCGGCAGCAGAAGATGCGGGCGCAGGGGTGAGTTTTGATCATGATCTTGCCCTCTTTCTGTGCCTTGGTGGTGAAGTAAAGCCGCCCCTTCATTGCTTTGCGCCTGCCGGGAAGCCCATAGGCGTGAAGGTCATTCGGGGAGCCCCAGACATACAGACAGAAACCCAGACTGGGAGCCTGGATGTGGTGGGCAGGAGCAGTACACCCACCCACAGCGGCAACACGGATGTGCACGCACTCACCTCTCCGCATCCAGCTTCATCAGCTTGCGCACGTCGAAGCAGAACTGGACGTTGGTGACGGTGCAGCTGGGATAAGCCTCGCTGCAAGCACAGGGGCACGGTGGCACCAGGAGCCAGGGGACGGGGACAGTCCCTGCCACCTGCCTGCCACTCACCCAGCAGGGCTGTGGCACATGGCTACTCACTGGAAATGCTTGATGATAAGGGAAGGGTCTGTGATCTCCTTGGGGATGTGGGTAACCATCAGTGTCCGGGCAACCTGGGGGACGAGAAGAGGCAGAGGGATCTTCAGGACGGATCTGTAGGATCTGCAGGATGGGCAGGGATCTGCAGGAAGCATCACTGCCACCCTGTTCAGCCAGCGGCGAGCTGGGGCACCGACTGCCACCCTGGAGGCTAGTCAGCACAGATCTCCTCAATCCCCAGTCCCAAACCCTGGGGGCATAGCCAGACAATGCCATACCCCAGACAGATGGATACAGCAGAGCTTCAGTCTCAAGAGACAAGACAGCAAGAGAGAGATTTGCCTCCAGGCTGTCACTTTATCCAGAAGCTGGTGAAAATCAGCCATACCTCTCCCTGCCAGCCCAGTTCCAGGCTGTTCCTAAAGCCCTCTGTACCTACTGGGACCAGCATTTGTGCAAAGCAAGAAGTCATCCATTAGGACTGACCAAGGCAGGGTTGGAGAAGGGGTGGTTGCTCACCTTCTCGTTCTCTCTATATTCCAGGTGGACAGAGTGGTGAGCCATGCAAAGGACGGTGAGTATAAAATAGATGAGGGCGAAGATGCTGTGCAGCCACAGGAGACGGTCTCTGGAAGAGAGGAAGAGGGGATCAATGAGCAGTGTGGTGAGCATGTGGCATGGGGACCAGCATGGCACTCAGCATCTCACCCATGGCCACCCCTTCCACCCAGCAGGACCTCCCGTGCCAGCTGTCAGACACCCACCCCAGGAACTAGAGGGGGAACACCCACAGTGTTGACTGAGATACTACAGAAATGAGGCCACGCAGCATCCCCGAGAGCGCTTCTGCCAGCAGGGGGGTGCAACGAGCAGTGCCACTGTGTTGGCTGCCCCGACTGTGCTCATGCTTACAACAGAGAGACACAGAGCTACCGTGAGTGGCAGACAGAGCTACCGTGAGTGGCGTGCTGCTCACATGGACCTGTCCCTGTCCCCAGCACGGGGCTGTGCTGCGTTCTGTGCCTAGGTGCTCCCAGCAGTGCCCACCCCAGCGGCAGCACACACAGACCCCCTGCCTGTGGGAGCACCTACTGAGTTGGGATGTTGGCGATGGTTGTCCGGCCGAAGTGGGTGGGATTGTGTCCTGCAGAGGAAGAGGAGAAGCAGAAGGTTAAGGGAACCCAGTGCAGCGTGCATGTCCCTATTGCAGTTACTTGCTCTGGTCTTTGCTCCCTTCTTTTCCATCTCCCAGGTCCCCCCCAAGTCCCCACTGCCCTGAATTTCCCAGCCTCTTATGTTCCTCTGTCCCACAGCTGATGGTGGGGTCCTGCGCACATGGGGGCTTCTGAGAGAGGGGTTTTGTTGCCTTCTGTCCCACAGGCACAGTGCTTGCCCCAAGGCTTGGAAGCTTGCATGGCACTCCTGAGTCATCCTGTGACTAGGGAAGCACCTACCCAGGAGGTCTCCTGAGAAGTTGACAGGCAGGATGACAGCCACGGAGAGCACGCAAACCAGCATCAGCAGGACCAGGAGGTGCCGCTGGAAGGAGAGGTAGGTGGTGGCATCGATCCCACACTTGCTCTGAATCTCCTCGTCCCTGAAGAGAGGCAGGTGGGGATGAGTGCTGCTGGTTTCTCCCCACCACCTCCCACCATGGGGACACTGGCTTGTTCCAGTCTCTCACAACCCACACCAACTCATGACATCCTGACTGTGGCACAAAGGATTTGAGCACAGACGGAATGAGGGACCCAAGCAGCCTTCCAGCTGCCATTTCATTACAGGACTGGTTCCTATCAGGAGAGGTTGAAGCCCTTTTCTTTGGGATAGGATCTACGGGCCAGGAGGAAATGCAGGGGTGAGCTCTCTGCTCTCTCTTCAGAATGGAAGTTTTAAGAGGGCTCTCCTCTGCTGCTGGTCCCAGAAGCTCCTGGTGATGAGCCACCACCTGTGGGCACCAGCTCCCCAGGGGTGGGCAGCGGTGGGGCATGACCGTAATGCCAAGGACACACACTTACTTCATCTGGTAGATAGAAAGGAGCCAGGAACAGAATCCCTAGAAGGAAAACAGAGTCAGGATGAGGCAAGGGCAACCACCCCCACCTCCCCGGTGTGGGGCTGGGGACACATGCAGAGGCGGTGCAGTGCCTATGGCCAGGGGGCAAATGGAGGCAGTGCCCAAGGCAGCTCAGAAATGCTCAGCCCAGTGGGAGAGCTGCCTCTGGAGAAGCAAGGAAAACACATCCCAAGAGCTGGTGGGAAGCTGAGCACGACCTCTCTTCCAGGTGGCAAAAGCCCTGAGGGACCATGCGACCTTCCTGAAAGTGGTGATAAGAGAATTCCTGTGAGGGGGAACAAGAAGTCTAGCGGTATAAAGGGACAGGGAAGTCTCTCTACAAACATCAACCAACCTGATGGCTGTCAGGGGCATATTTTTGGCTGCAGAGGGATTTGCAGAGGAAGCTGAGGTCAAGCATGTTTCAGGGGTGACTTGCTGGACCTCAGCTTGCTCTGAATATTAAGGAGCATCACTGTAACAGGCTCCTGTTTCCAGAGCTCCCTCCTCTTCCCCTTCCCTTACAGCCCCTAAAATTCAATGCACTTTTTTGACCACTCTCAAGTGCTGAGGTGGCACTGCTGTAGAGTGCTACAGGACAGCCTAAGTTCTTGTGTACTAGCTTATTCCCTGTCAGTGTGTACGCACAGGGGTTTTCTCCCCTATGCATTATTTTACATTGTACTAACAGCAGAGATCATGCAAGTTCAAGGTCCCTCTGCAGTTCTCCAGGTCATGGCTGTGCCAAATAGCACTCATCCATCCGGCCTCTTCACCAGTTTCTGGAGGTTATATAGAATAATGGAATCATAAGGTTAGAAAAGACCCCTAAAATCATTAACCATTAACTGAGCAGTGCCAAGTCCACCACTAAATCATGTCCCTAAGTGCCACATCTACATACCCTTTAAATACCTCTAGGAATGGTGATTCTGTCACTTCCCTGGGCAGCCTACTCCAATGCCTGACCACCCTTTCAGCGAAGAACTTTTTCCTAATATCCAATATATTCCAACATGCTCTGCTACAAGTGAAGCCATTCAGTCCTGTGTCTTGTTACTTGGGAGAATAGACCGACCCCCACCTCACTACGGCCTCCTTTCAAGTAGTTGTAGAGAGAAACAAGGTCTTCCCTGAGCCTCCTTTCCCTCTGGCTAAACAACTCCAGGTCCCTCAGCTGCTCCTCATAAGGCTTGTGCTCCACAGCCTTCACCAGCTCTGTTTATGCTGACCTTGGATAGGAGGGACACCAAACATGGGGGATTCCTTTACTCTGCCCTGTGAGAGCTGGCATTTTCTTCCTGCTCTCCATCCCTTGACTTTATTCATGCCTGGACATTCCCTCCTATCCTACAGCTCAGGTTCATCTGATCGAAAGCCGCAGGAGACTTTGGGCAGGCATATCCACATACCCAACAGCTCCAGAGGGGCCAGACACTCCCTTAGCACAGCCCAGCGGGTTCCCCTCCTGTGTCCGACACCAGGGCTCTGCTCCAGACAACCACGTCTAGGAGGCTCTGCAGACCCCAAGCTCCCTGGGCTGTAATTTCTCGAGTGTTCCAGAAACCCTCTTGAAAAAACAGCATTTATCAGCTGATTCCACATTCTCAAGGATTCCACATGCCGGAGAGAGGCTGCACACTCCAGTCAGTAGCATGGCTTTTCATCTCAGGGTGCACAAGAAGTCCTGTGTCTGCTCCTTGGAATTCCTGATGGCAGTGGAAATTTGTCAGGCTGCTTTTATTGCAAACTCGTCCTCCAACCTCACTGCTGGAGGGGTGTTCTGGTGCATCCCCACAGAGAAGGGCTCCTGGACATGAACTGGTCAATCTCCTCACTGGACAAAGGCACCAAAACCTCATTTAGCTCTCTGGCAACATTTTTGCCTTCATCAGTGGATAGTTTCTATCTTCAATATCTAACATCACTATAAACCCTCTGGCACGTTTCCTGTTCCTGATGTGAGAAGAAAAATCCAGTACTTCTTTGCATCAGTCTTCAGCGACAAGACCAGTCCTCAGGAATCTCTGAGCCAAGAGATCAGGATAAAGGAATGTCAGAAGACAGACTCTTCCCTGGTGAAGGAGGACTGGGTTAGAAAACACCTAGGCAGACTTGACATCCACCAGTCCATGGGCCCTGACGAGATGCATCCATGACTGCTCAGAGAGCTGGCAGACACCACAGCAAGGCAGCTCATGATCATCTTTGAAAAGTCCTGGTGATCAGGAGAGGTGCCCGAGGACTGGAAGAAAGCACCATGCACTGGAACAGATTGCCCAGAGAGGTTGTGGAGTCTCCTTCACTGGAGATATTCAAGATAAAATCCTGTGCCACATGCTCTAGGATGACTCTGCTTGAGCAAGGATGTTGGACCAGATGACCCACTTTGGCCCCTTTCAACACTACCCATTCTGTGATTTTGTAATTCTGAGCTTTTTATGCTCTCTACAAATTTCTTCTCAAAACTGCTCTTCGCCTCTCTTAGTGTATTTTACATCTAACCTGGCAGAGTTGAGATTTTCCTCATTTGTGAACAGTTTGACTTTTTAAAGGATGTCTTCTTACTTCTAATAATCTCCTTTAATCTGCTCCTTAGTGTGCTGGCTTTCCCTGTAGTCTTTCTCACTTATTTTTTGATGAGCAATATACATTTGCCTAGAGCATCTGGTACAGAACCTTTAAACTGGCCTCCTGCCACCTGCAAGGATTTCACTTCTTTTGCTTCTTTCCTGCCTAGATTTTTAAATAAGTCATGACATTTTTTCATAGTCATACCAGTGACTGATTTTTGAGCTTTTGCTGCCAAAAAAGAAAGAGGCAGCAAAATGTGTCTGTCTGTGTTTGTTTCCAGCAAAGCCTAGTGTGGTAGAGGGAAACAAAAGACTACTTTAAAGCCCCACCATGCTGGCAGAGGAGGAAATGTGTGGGAGACTTTGTCCTGAGGGGTGGGAAAGATCCTTGCAGGCATGCAGCAAGGCTCTGGCCATGCATCCAACTAGATCCCCACAGCTGCAAGGACAGCCATGCAGCTGTGAGACGCTTGCCCTGACAGGAGCATCCCCTCCAAACTCCCATTCAAAATAGATGCCTCAAAAAATCCAGGCCAAAATCCCCGAATTCCCCACTGCTAAAGGGTGTTGAGCAGGAGATTTAATTTCTCCCATTTAAGTTCTGACCTGGGTTTCTGATGAAGAACAGGACAGGCTGGGCCAGGGTGAGCTCAGCCCAGGTCCCCACTGCCACAGCCACTGGCACTCACCACATCCTTGTTGTCGGCATCCAGAGGGCTGCTCTCTGACGGGGACTTCTCCTTCTCGCTCTGCTCTCCATAGAAAAGTGACGTCAGGCTTTGCAGTCAGGGGAGGAGTGGAGGGGTGAGGCAGAAGAGAAGCAGCAGACAGGAGAGGATAAGTATCCTTGGAGAAGCCTCTCCTAGGAGAGCAGACCAGAAAATGCCTCCTCCCTCCCTGCATCCTACAGTAGGGCTGGAATAGTGATTACTGCTGGGCTTGGGACAAAGGGGTTGCATCTTGCTGCCTCTGCACTAACGAGTCTCCCTGGCTTCTCTCTGGCCCTGACCCATGATGGGCTCATGGAGATGTAGCCTTAGCTCCATTACAAGAGACTGGTGAACCAGGTTATTTCTATTCCATTGTTTTCAGATGTCTCAAATGGTTTTACAGTAAAAAGGGATGTAATCATTCCTTTTAAGGAATTGCATTTTAAGTCTTGATTGCCCTTTGATCTCAATGGTGAAGGGAAACATCATGCATTCATTGCCAGACTCAGCTCCAGAGTCAGAGGCCAAGAGGAGCTGGAGAGGGGAGAAGGCAAGAGAGTGACTTTAACAGAGCTTGCTCTTGTGGGCTGCCCAGCCTTGCACTGACCCCTCCTGTGTGCACCTGCCTGTGCAAAGATGCTTTGTTGCTCAAGGTGAGCTGTGCTCTGTCAGGCAGGCTGTTCGGGGCAGCACAGCCCACCTGGAAATATGGTTTGGGCTCTACTTTTAGCAGAACACTGCTTATTTTTGTGGAATTCTGCACCTAGCCCAAATGATGGGCCAGGCAAGTTGCTGTGGTGACATGAGGAACAGTCTTATTGCTATGTGTCTCCCTCTGCCCCCTCCACCAGCCAGTCCTACTCATCCCAAGAGAGTGGCAGGAGCAGAGGCAGCGGTGCAGTCCCCACTCAAAAGCAGCTCTTGGGCCTTTGTCCTTCCCGGAACAGTGCCCTCAATGGCACCAGGAGCACTGTCACCAAATGCTAGAGGGAATGAAGGCTGTCCTGGGCTTTCCCTCTCCCTGCCACAGATGGTGGCTGTGTCTCCATGGGAAAGGGGGGCACCAGGCCATTGCCAGTGGGAAGAAGCGACAGGAACACCTGCTCTGTGTGTCACCCCACAGTATTGGCCTTCCTGCCAGCCCTCTTGAAGAGAATGGAGCCATCACCTGCAGCAGCTTTGCATCCTCCTCACCTATCATTGTCCATCAGCAGTGCCAGGCGCCCATAGTCCCAAGCCGCTTTCCGAAGACATGAGAAGACCAGAAGGAGAAGCTGGAAGAAGAAGGAGGAAGAGGAGTATTTTGCTGCAAGGTCTCACCCCATGGGATCTTCTCATATCCCTCCTTTCTGCTTTCTCACTCATGAGCCCAAGCTTGTGCAAAACTCTTGCCCCAAACTGTTCCTGCTCCGCGATCTCACCACTGCTGCCCAAGGGTCCTTTGCTGCCCACCATGATGAGGGCAGAGCCCTTGGACTTCTGCATTCATCCCTGTTCCCCAGTCAGCCAGGTGCACTGGTGCACAGGCCGCACTTGTGTGTGGCTGTCAGTGCACGTGGGGGCTGCAGAGCCCTTGGAAGTGGCACCCTCCTGGCCCTCACCAGCCAGAGGGTGAAGTTGATGGCAAGCACGGTGGGCACACCACCAAAAGGCAGCCCCTCCAGGACGGTGCTGCGGGAGCGGGCGCTGAAGCACTGCTCCTCCGTGCTGTTCACCGGGGCGTCCAGGAAGATGAGCACATCCAGCGAGGTGAGGCCAGCACCATCAGGTGCTGGCTCCATCGAGTACGTGCTCTCCATCGGCGCCGGCGTGGGGTCTCACCCTGCAACACAGAGGCAGGGGCGTGGATGGAGAAGCCTTTGCTTGAAAAGGGGCCATGGCTCTTCCAGGTCTCTTCCATCAAGGTCTGAGGAGCTCACTAAGGGTAGGTAGGGGAGAGGACTGGCTGGTGACCTTGGAGCTTCCCCAGTCCCCGTCTCTCTCAGGGAGAGGTTGTTGGACACAAGGCAGAGGGTGTTGCTGAAGAAATCTCAGCTACTTCCTCCCCCTTCCCCACCCCATTAAACCCCATGCAAATTTGGTTGTCTCTGTCATACCTGAGACAGGTCTCTCACCACCTCTGCCCCTCAGTCCTGGAAGCTGGGTTGAGTCATGGCCACCCTGGTGTGGTCAGCAGGTAGGAAGGAGAAGCTGAAGCATTTGTTTGAATTTCTGAAAAAAACAGCAGTGATGATATTGACAACTGGGCTGCTGGGGCTGCACTTTGTTTTCTCCCCACAGCCAGATATCTACTGCCTATGGAATATCCCTAAGCCTGCTGTCCTCCTCCAGCATCATGATCTGTGTGACTCAGGAGTTATAGGACTTCCCTTTCATCGTTCCACCTAAGCAGAATTGCTCTTTCCAAGATATCTTGATCTCTTCAGAAGAGTCAGCTTCTCAAAACCCTAAATGCTGGGCTTCCCGCCACCTTCCCCAGGAGCTGATACCATAGGTTACAGTCCTCACTGGCAGGAGACACTTAAAGGCCATTAATGGCCGACACTGCAGCTTGTTTCCAAAACCTTTCCTACCACCATGCTTTAGATAGGAGAGGATCCTCTCCAAACCTGCAGTGCCTGGAGCCCCTGGGAACGAGCACCCTCCAGCATGGTTGTTATTCATGGGGATGCCACAGGACAGTGCCAAACAGCTGCTGCACTCACCATACAAAGATGAAGAGAGGGAACCAGCACAGCAAACACTAACAAACATGGGGTGGGGACAAGTGGGCCAGAGTCTCTTGTCCTCATGTGCCTGTCCTGCCTCTGTGCCTTGGAGTCACCCTCAACATCTTTAGCCAGCTGCTTCTGGTGCCTGGAGAGCTGCATGGCCTTCAGAGAAGAACAGCTATGTCTGTGGTGAGACCACCCAGTCTTTGCAGGTCTTGAGCAGCCAAATATAATTTTGAAGCTAGCCTGGCCCTGAGCAAGGACCTTTATCAGATGACCTCCAAGGGGGCCCTTCCAACCCCAATTATTCTACATCCCTATTCTTAGGAACTTGTGCTCCTGACAAGAACATTTTCAGGCCTGCCTGAAGTTGGTAAGTGCAGGGCAAGGCACGTATATAGATAAGGATCTATACAAGTGCCTTGCCCTGCAGACATGATGGGCACAGTATATTGTGGTCAGTATATTGTGACCGGTGCAAAGGCTATGTGAAAGCTCAAGAGTGGTTTATAACATGTACTCCTGTGAGCTTTGCACTCAAGACACTGGGCATTCATTCTTCTCCTTGCTTTTTATCTATATTCCAGCCACAACTGAGACCCTGCTATGGCCCCTGCAGCCACCCAGCAGCAGGTGATTCCTGCTGGAGGACACTCAAAGCCCACATGAACAGGACAGAGGAAAAGAAGCAGGACCCATGGTTTAATGAAGCAGTGGAGGAGAATGCAAACAAAGACAGATGGGACTTCCAGGGATGTGGAGATGCAAAGTGTTTATGGCAGTTTTCGCCACCAAGACCAAACAGGATCAACTCTTAACACCAAAGGAAACCTAATTGAGAGGTCCTTGGGGAGCACAGAGACAGCACACAGAAAATGACTTGGCTTAGAAAGAGGATATTCCTAAGCTCTACACAGATTTGCTTTTGTTATGAAACATTTACTTGTGCTGTGTCAGTGTGACAGATGGGGGACTACAGCAGCACCTGATTTTATATGCATGGCTGTGGCCTCAGCCTCTCTCTCTTAGACCTTGCAGTTTGCTGCTTGAGAGTCCTGTCCTAAAGTTCACGAGGAGAAGGAGATTAGTCCTGTCCCAAAGTTCATGAGGCGCCCAGACACCCCCATCCCACAGCTGACCAGAATGGGCAGGGCAAGAGTGCTGCTGCAGGAGCTGACATACGTTACATGCCTGAGAGACTGACTCTCTTTGACCTCCTCATCCAGGGAAAGAATAAGCTGAAGAGGAGGGAGGTTTTCAAACACAAGAGTTGATTAAAAAAAAAAAAGAAAAAAAAAAGTAAAAAGGTCTGACAACCTGGACACTGAGGATTCCCAAGGGATTCTCAACCCCTAGCTCTCCAGAGTGTTGAAGAATTTAAGAACTACTCTTGGTGCCTGCAGTTTTCAAATTAAACACACAAAAAAAGATGGTGACTTGCTATTTTCATTTCTGAAGCATAAATTCCATCCCAAAGAAAAATCTTCACTGGAAGCCCAGGAGTGGCTGGGATGACTGGACCAAGGCTATGAGCCCAGAAGAGCCTGAGTCTGACCCCACTGCAGTATTAGGTTGGCATCTGACTACCTGCACGGATGCCTTGAAGGGATGTCAGCAGCTGCTGAGCTACAGGCACCACATTCCCCAGGACATGCAGACACATGGCAGTCCCTCTTCCTGTGCAGATGGTGCAATGTCACCAGAGCCACAGGCTCCAGTGTCTGCTACAGACCTGCCCATGCTGCATCTTCAGTTCTCCTTGGAGGTCCCTAGCCGTATACACATCCATCTGTCTGGTCTGTGGTTTCCAGAGACATCACTGTCCAAGCTAGGACAGCTGAACATTAGTGAGACTCTCAAAAGAACTGCCAGGTCACTTGAGATATGCCGATACTTCTCCAAAGGGCAGCCCAGTAGACTTGGGGCTGATACTTGCACCCAGGTGTGGAGTGATGGATGGGCTGGCAAAGCATCCCTGTAGTGCCCTCAGTCACAACCTGCCTCCCAGCCATGGCTGGGAGTCCTGTACTTCAAGGGCCAGCATGGTACCACCAGGATAATGACCCCTGACAAGGGACCTCCAGAAGAGACCTGTAAAAGGTGAGGGGGCTACTCTGGCAAGCAGCAGCTGTTTGCCCTGGCTTGCCTGCCTCCTGCTTGCCATCAGGCAACCACCTGGGCCACTAGGACCTCTAGCCAGGGTCTGCTTTTTGCTTTGGAAATGCTCTCAATCTGTTCCCCACCATGTGCATGTCTCCCTCTCTCCCCTCCTCCTGTAAGCAGCAGAGCTATTGCCATCTGGCATTTTCAGCTGCTAAATAATTCACTGCCTTTTTGTTAACAAGGAGAGTGTGTCTCTGACCGAGGGAGCTGTTAGACCATCAGCAAATAAACAAGGAGACTCTTAGCAACCTCCAAGTCCCTTCTCAGTCACCACCACTCCACTACCCAGCAGTAAGATCCTGCAGCTTGTTTCTAGGCACCAGCTTCACGCTCGTAGGAGGAACATCCTGTCGGAGGATGGCAGGGTGAGAGGGATTTTCACAGGGATCTGTACAAGTTGTGTTTCTCTAGCAAGTGCTTGTTGCTATCCCCTTCTCTCCCATATCAGATATTTTGCTCCTGGTGGCCAAAAGCAATGGGTTCCTCCTGGAGATGGTGCTAATATCTCCTGCTCCCAGCTCTCCTGCCCAGAAACCTCCCAAAAGCAAGCCTTCACCCTTACAGCCCAACCATCTCATTTCTCTCCACACAGCACTGCTGGTACAATGCCAGACCGCACAGAGAAACTCCCGAGCAGAAGATACTTGAAGACCCAGTCCAGCTCTGTCCCCCCTCTCTCTTAAGCACCTCCAACTCCAAAGGAGTCCAAAGGAGCCATCATACCATGCTCAGGCCTGTAAACACAGCCTTTGCAGTGTATCACAGCTCCTCTGAACCTGATCTCAAGCCACTCTCCTCCCTTTTCACTGGTCCTTTCATTGCCAGATAGCCACAGAAACTCACCTCCAAATACCCAAACCACTACTTTTCTAGACCATTTGTTCCAGCTAGTCTCACCTTTTATGGTGCTGCTCTCAGAAAAGCTTATGCAAATTATATAGCTGCAGTGTTACCATTAAAATAACTAATGGGGGCAACCAGCTAAAAGTAAGTCATGTATATGTTCTAGGAACAGCATGCAGCAGAAGCAGAGGAGGAGATTTCTGCTCACGTGCACCAAGAACAGCTTAAACCTCTAGAACATGTTCAAACTCCCTCTGGTTGGAGAGGCAAGTTTTTTGGTATACAGGATGAGAAATCACAGGGACACTGTAGGTCACACTTAAAGTCATTGTTGAAATGCCTAAGCTAAATTTTCACATCATACAAATGAGAAAATTCAGCATTTTGCACTACTCAGTTGATGGCACTCTGCAGTAGTATCTGAAAGGTTCAACAAAACCCACAGCATCACCAAACCAATTCCCGTTCCCTGCTATGCCACTGCCATTGTGCTTTTCCCAGTCTTTAGGGGCCGAAGGAACAAATACTGTTGTGAGTAACAGAGCTGGATGGGTACCTTCACCTGCAGAAGGTGTCAGGACAGCTACCCATTAGCTATGTATGAGGCAGGGCCTCTAGATGCCAGCCACAGGCAGACGTCCCTCAGAGCAGCCACCGTCTGGAGAATTGACAGCAATGGACTAGTCATGAAACACAGGGGTGGACAGGGCTGAAGGTGGGAAAATGAAGCAATAACATAAAGGCAGAAATTTCAGTATGTGGTCTATCCATTATAGCTCTTACTTAGAGGAAAGATACTAAAATAGTGTCAGAAAAAAATCAAAAACATGTAGGGCAATTCTGTCTCCTCTTTGGGGCCTGTGAATGGACAGTGAATGCATGAGATTTGCCATTGAAACTGGCTGGATAATTTCTATGAAGCATTTTCAGTGCATGTAAGGTTTGCCTTGAATATTCAGTGCCCTCTTTGTTTTGTTGATACATCAGCACATATGTTTCTTCTCTCCGGTTGGGTGGGCACTAATCCAGAGAATCAGATTTCCAATTAAAGATAAGGCATGTCTTTTATGCGAATGCAATTTTTCATAATTTCTCTTTCCCTTGAAGCATCCTGCCAGCAAACTCATTTGCTAGGGGATTCATGGACAGCTGGAGTAGCAAAACATCAAAACAGCCTTGGGAGCATTGAGATGACTAAGCTGGGTTTCCCAGCATGCCTACACTCATCCAGCGTTAGCATCCCATTCTGGCATGGGTGGGATTACTGACTTTGGCTGGCCAGAGGGCAACCAGGGCATGGGGCTGCTGATGGAGCAGTCTGTGGCCACACAGAACAGCCAGGCTGAGGACCTAGACCTCAAAAACAAGCATCTATGCTACCTGACTGTTTCTACATCCTCCTTCCATCACAAGATCACAGCCAGGCTGTGGAAGGAAAGAACAAGGAGGCTGTAACTGGGAGATCAGGTTCGTGCCCTGGTGTGCACAGGACCAGGCAGGCAGGCAAACCTCCAGCATCCCACCCTGCAGGACTGCAGTGACTGACCTTGCAGGACTGCAGTAACAGGGAGGGCAGGAAACCTGAGCCACGGCCACTTACTCAGCAGGGCTAACTAAGTACCTCAGGATGGGAAAAGACTCATCAACAGCCTGTGCTGAGCTCAGCACACCTCCCCGGCAGTTTTGGCACCACAGGGCATGGTGACCTCTCCATTCCTGTAACTTAGTGCATGGGAGAACGGGCACACCATGGGCCACATCCGTCCCCAAAGGGTATGAGCACAGAGGGGATGGGACCAGAGACACAGCCCTCCAAAACCCCACAGAGGTCCAAGGCACTCCTCCCTGGCTCTCCCTTCAACCTTCCCTCTTAAGATTAATGGCTTCCAGGTTCAAAAGGCAACGAGAGGACCTGGCTGCTCATGGTCTGTGAGGTGAGCACCTGTGGGGCAGCAGCACCCCTGGGCAGGGCTCATTGACACCAGTGTGAATGCTGTGCCCACACCCTGTCAGGGTACAAGACAGACAACCCACCAGCAGAAGACCCCATCCTAGCTGCAGCAGGACACAGGACATGCACCAGCCTGTTCTGTTAGCCTGTTGCAAATCAGATGCATCTTTCAAACAAGGAGGACCATACCACAAGCAGCAACACGTCTTGTGGGCTGCGGACACTGGGGTTAGTAAGGGCTGGAGGCAAAGGACCACTCTGCAGCAACACATGACTCCTAACAGGTACAAAACACCTGCTTAAATACTAGTTTTGTCATTGCCAATGAAGATATGATCACTCGGAGATGTCAGAAGGATTATATATATATATATATATTTATATATATATATATATATAAAAAATATATATAACTCATTGATCCTACTCCATCTCACATCCATACCCATCACTCAATGAGAAAATGAATGTGAGTGCATGACTGCGTAAGATAAACTTGCTTAAAAATGGCATAGATAAACTTCATCTTCCCTACCAGTAAGCTCTGGCACTGCTCTCTCACTGAGGAGTACGAAGCCAGGCTCACTGCCAGCCAGGGCAGGAAGGCTGGGGAAAGAGCCAACCCATGAGCCCACCCAGGCCCTGGGGATGCAAACCCCACAGTGAGGTCCTTCCCCTCAGTGGTGAGTCTGCCTTTGGCACTGCTGCTCCTGCCCGCAATGCTTCATCATTCCCAACCTGCCCTGCCACACTGTTCATCTAAATAACGTAACCCACTAGGAGGCTGAGACTGACCCCATTTTGGGGAGCTAAGCAAATTTTTCTGCACTCATGATTGGCAGGTTGCCACTACCTTCAGGAAACCCTGTGCAGGGTCATGCTGCCCCAGGGACTCACCTGAAACCAATACAAACCCCTCCCCTGCTATGTGTCCTGTGGTGGTTGCCACTTCACTCACAGCTCTCTGCCCTCCCCTTCTTGCCCAGCACCACCATGCAGGACGGGTTTCTGGCACTTGGGCAGACTAAGTTCCATGAAGTTTTTGAACGAGAAGGCTTCCCAGTCCCCAGCTTCTATTGGGACTCTCTGCAGGACAACGGTTGTGGCCTTCCAAACAGCCACCTGCATATGCCCCTGCTCCTGCAGGGATGCCGTGGACTGAGCAGGCCAACACTGACTTGCTGCGGTGCTTCTTGGCAGAATAAAGCCAAACCCCAGGCAACCGGGAGCAAACAGTGCTTACAGTGAGATCTGCAGCCAGGGAGATTTGTTTGGGCCAGTGCGTGGGAGATGCTGTGCACAGAGCAGCTCTTCTCCAGCGCCTCCTCCACACATGTGCGAGCCAGCGGCTGCTGGAGCCAGCGCACTGAGACTGGGAAGGAAGAATCGGAGCGGAATTTATTTATTCCACCCCCAGCCATTTTTGCCACATTTGACTAAGCTGCCAGTGCAGGTTGGCCCTAACCTGTATTTGGTTTGCATTTCACTCTCCTGCGGTGCACATAGCCCCCCACAGAACACTTTGTGTGTGCAATGCACCAAGCAAACATGAGCTAATGGGGCTGCGAGCTCCCCAGAGTATCATGCACCCTTGTCCTCTGATAAAACTTACATCAACATTCTTCAGCACAAAGGATTACCTGGACCAGACCCAGCCCACGCAGAGAGCAGGGCACTGCTGGGCTGCTGCTAGGTGAGTGTTGGGAGCAGAGATGGGAAAGGGGCCTTATAATAAAGATGGGAACAGACTTTTCAATACACCTTGTAGCGACATGGTTTTAAACTAAAAGAGGATAGATTCTGACTAGACATAAGAAAGAAATGTTCTAAGTTGAGGATGGTGAAACAGTGGCACAATTTGCCCACATAGGTGGCAGATGCCCCATCCCTGGAAACATTCAAGGTCAGGTTGGACAACCTGGTCAGATTGAAGATGTCCATGCTCACTGCAGGAGCATTGGACTAGAAGACATTTAAAAGTCCTTTTCTACCCAAACTTTTGTATGATACTATGAGAAATCCAGGGTTGACTTCAGGGAATGGAGCTCACATGTGGGAAAGGGGAAGGGTACCATGCCGGGGTTCTCAGTTAACCTATACACATGCACACACACGTCCATTCAGAAAAGCAGTATTTCAGGAAAACAGTAAAGAGACATCCTGGTACCACCAGATCCCTGCTCCAAGCTGGGCTGATGCATGCTGTTCACAGTCCCCAGAGCAACCCCTGCACTTGCAATTAATTATGATACATGCAGATGAGAACAACTCGCTGCCCCTGCTGCCTGTGTGACTGAGGGACATGGCAGCAGCTGGCCCTAGGGAAGGGCTTGAACTTCCCTGCAAAGGGTATCTCTGGGTTCCTTATTGCCTGCCAGCTCCAAGACCATAGCACGTGCCCCTCTGCACAGCCCACTTTGCAGAGGCAGCTCCCATTTGCCATTGAAGACCAAGGAAGACACCTCTCAGCAAGGCTGCAATGGTGGTGGGATGTCAGGCAATTACAGGCAGATTGGTTCTTCTGCCACCCAGGTTACAGTGTTCATGCAGAGAAGGAATTTAAGGCCTTTGTGAAGGTTTTAATGGTCTTCATCACTCTGATGAAGTGCCACCTTCACTGGGAAAAACACTCCCTTGTGGAAACCTGTACAGAAACCAAGAGTAGCTGTGCCTTGGTCAGGGCCCAGACCGAAGCTGTCACCACAAGTCACAGGCATCTTTCACAATGCCACAAGATGCCAGGTGCATTTTGGTTCCTGGAGATGGGGAACAAGACAGGATGGAAATAGGAAAAAGGCAGCTCTTTTCCCACCAAGTCCCTTCCACTGTTTGGGGAGCAGGAAGCTGTGGGAGGCGGAACAGAAGAGTGGGAGGTTTATCTGATGTCTTTTATAAAGCCACCTGCTGCAGAGACTGTCTGCCATGGGAGCAGCCAGCACGGCTGGAGCTGTCACCTGAGGGAACGCCACCCGAGGGCAGAGGGAAAGAGACTGGCAAGGAGACGAGTTGGGTTGTGCATGAACGGGATGCAGACTGGGAAGCCCAATATTGCACTGGCTGGGCCAGGCAATACTGGTAGCTTTGCACCCCAGTGTCCTGCCTGGCCAGGACAGCATGACACACCTGGGGATGGCAGGGACCTCACTGCTGAGTTGGTGGAGAAAGCAGGCACATTTCAAGCCCTTGTGCAGCTGCTCTTGGCTGCTGAGCTCCAGCCAGCCCTCCTCATGGCTGATGCCCATCAGCCTGCTGCACAATGTGGAGTGAGCCCACCTCGGAGGGCTACCAAGGGCCTGGCACTCGTGCTGCTGGGCATAGCTCTGCTCCATTCCAGCCTGCTGCTGCCTGACAGGGACCTGGGAGCACCCTCATCCCACAGCTTCCTAGGGCCACTGGGCAGTGTTATGGTTATCCTGTTGATCCCCTTCTCCTGGGTCCAGACATGTACCTTCCTCCACATTGCTCTGGGGGATGTCTTGGTGCCTGGCTGCCACCAGCCTCTCCACCCTTCACTTCTCCCCATCTTGAAGCAGTCACAACATCCTCCACAGCTGACTCTGCTGCAGAAGCAAAGAAACACTCTTGCCCTGCCCAGCTCCCCTCTCTGCAAGCACAGAAGCTTCTTCCTGAGAGCAGTGGATTACAACACTACATACATATATGTACACACACAAAATATGATTTTAGAGCATCTAAAATCTAGAGCAGAGCTAGAACATTTCTATTGCCTATGCTTGGTGCCAAGAGCAGAGTGAGGTTTGGGTGATAGCAGGAGCCCATGAGCACAACTGCTCACCAATCCTGGCCTTGGCAAGGCCTTCCTCCCACCTCTGCCCAGCTTCTGAGCAGATTTGGGTAACACCATATGACTGGGATGAATCACGCTGCCCTGGGAGCATGGGAGTTGGCAGCTCAGTGAAGGCTCTGGCACCAGTGGGTTGCACAAGTGGGGATGGCCCCAGCAGCCACTGTGTCAGTCACATCCAGCCGTGCTAGTTGCATCCACCAGTGCCAGAGGGATTAGCACTCTGCACACTGGTTTGAGTCAATAGTCAAAGGGAAAGGAAAGCTTTTGATGGTGTACACCATGCAGGGCAATCCTGGCACTGCCTTTCACTGGGGAAGGGGAGGGAGCAGGTAGTCACTCTCCTCCGGTCGCTGAGGCACACATCCAGTTGTCTCTGCAGCCCACACAGCTTTTGGGGGAGATGAGAGGAAGGCTGCTGCTTCAGCCAGAAGGAAGATAGCTCTCCCAAGCACATGTGGAGCTGCAGACATGTGGCTCTGCAAAGCACAACTGTTTTGACCTCCTTCTAGTGCAACAGGTGCTCATGTATGGTGACAAGACTTGTCCCCATCATTTGCATCATCCCCAGGAATTCCCCTTGCCCACAACACCAGAGCACAGCTACAGCCATGTACCTGCTGCAGGGCACAGCAGAGCCAAGCAGAGCAGAGCAGGCAGCCCATCACACCCACCAGCCTGCTCTCATCTCCTTCATGGAAAGGATCTGGGGAGTTAAATGACCCTGGAGCACCAGAGACAAGAAGGAAATCATAGGACTTTTGGGACAAGAATTGGGGTTCACAATCCCCCCCCCAATACACACCTATCACAGGCAGGTGGCCCAGCACAGGGGATGAATGGGACACAGATGGTCAGCAAACAGACTCTTGTGCCAGTGCTGCAGGCTGACACTGCCTGCACCCACTGTGCTGCTGTCCTGCCCGGCTCTGGCTATACCCACTGGCCAGCAGCTGCCCACACCGGTGCAAGTGGTGTTGGGAGTGACGGATGCGACAGAGAAAAACATAAGAAATGTTTTTTTTCCCTTGAGGCAGAGAAGGAAGTGTCACATCTGGACATGTACAGCAGCCAGGCTGGGAAAGGGACAAGGCACTGGGAGAAAAGAAGCCGTGGGCTGGGAGGCACAGCATCGCCCAGAGGATGTGAGACAGATGGCAGATTTGGCAGCGGGGTGGTCACAGAGCGACCTGCAAGCTTTTTCCGCTGCAAGAGCACACAACACAACACTGCACAGGGGCTGCCAGCCCAGCCTGGCAGGTTTGCTGCGGGGTCGCATCCTTTCAAACATGCTGCATCCAAAAGGCAGCATCAGAGATGCTTCATGGGCAATTCAGCCTTGGAAAAAGGCTGTCTAGGATCAGGGGGAAAATGGGAGGGAAGGCAGAGAGATTGTCCCTGGCTTCTCTTCACAAGCCTACCTTCCCTACACACAGGGCCACATAGCCAGGCTGGTGCTCAGGGAAGGGCTGACAGCCCCTGAGCTGAGTTGCCCACTCTGCCAGCAGCACAGGGTCCCCAGGCAGCCACCTCTGCCCTCCACATAAACACTGCTCACATGGAACAGAAAAGAAAGGGAAATTAAACATGAGGCACTGCAGAAGATGGCTGCAAAAGGAACCTCCCCAAGTTCATGCCTCCTTGCCTTCCAGGGTGGTTTGGGCACAGCAGAGCCAGCACGAGGAATATAGCTAGCTGAAGAGATTTGGGGACCAGTGTCAGCAGGATAGTATATCTCTCTGATCCCCCCACCGGGCAGGGATCAGTGTTGCAGCAAGAGCCATTGCAAGCCTCTCCACAGCCCAGCAGCTACTGAGGTCCTGCCACAATTAGCAGGAATCAGACAGGCTCTGTGTCCATTTTGGAAGAGATATTTGGGGATGTGGCATTGATATGGAGGTGTTTGGGGAGTGGCTGGGTATCCTGGCCCAGTCCCAGACAAGGCTCCTGCTTTATCCCCGGCTTTGGACATGCCGTTCTCCCGGCCTGCATCCCCACCCAGCACATCCCAACTTGCCACCACGTACTGTGGCTCTGCACTGAGCACCTCAAGAACCTGATCCCACATTAAACCTCTGCAGCACGAGCAAGGCATTTACTAAATGAGTGAGGGTCTTCACCTCCTCATCCACTACGTGACTGATGTAAGGGGCAGTTTGGTGCTCACTGTGCTGCACAGCTGCTGTCCCTGCTCTGGGAAGCATCTCCCCACCTGGAAACACTGCCAGCCAGTTTGGGAAAATGCAAGGTGCAAATGCATGAGATGTCAGCACAGCTGCCACCTCCCAGACTGACTCCCTGGGGCAACCAGTACTTCCAGTAAAGCATGGACACACCCCGCAGCGAAATACCCCTCTGCTTCACTATTGCCAGCAGCACACCTGCACTCACTAGAGACAAAAATCTGTGCAACCACAGATGCTATGGAGGTTCTGGCTCATCCCGACATCCTTGTGCCAACCACAGCCCTGGGAGGGTGAGCAGAGCTCTGAACAAGCAGCCCAGAGCGGTGGGCATCAACATTTAAGTTGAATTCCCATTCATGAAGATGAATTCCCACTGTTCCTTCTTCCCTGGGGATACACTGATACCTGCAGGACACACTGGTCTCCAAACTCTGCCCAGCTGCTTTCCATGCTTCTTCTGGTAGCACAGCTGTGTCATGAGGCACGTGAATGTCATGCTGGAGGGAGGGGACCAAGCAATAACAAAAGCCAGGTGTGAGGAGCCACAGGAGAACACTGGAAAGGCTCCTCCTAATGCTCACCATGTCATGGAGAGACCCAGTGCCAAATGAGCTGCAGGACCAGACTGAACCCGAGAGCTCCAACAGTGCTGCTGCTGCTGTGCAGAGCACCAGGCTGGCCATGCACAGGGCATGGCCACAAAACCCAGCTCCCTGGTTCAGCTCTGCTCAATTCGGGGAGAGATACCTGCTGACACAAACACTCTCCCTGCTTTCTACCTCTCAAACAAGGTGAGCTCTGAGGAACAGAGAGCTTTCCCCAGCGTGTTCAGGGAGCACACAACCAGCCTGCAGCACTGAGAGCAGGACTGGAGCCGAGTCCCATCAAATGCCTGTGCAGCTCTTCTCCTGCCCGAGGGGATGGGGAGGACACAGCACTGGCACGGAGGGCTCCCGTGGGCAGCTGGGGAGTTGGATGGATACCCCCGAGTATCGTGCCCAGCTTGGACTTTTTAAGGCTACATATATACAGAAATTTATGCTGCCTCCAGGATATTTTCCACAAAACAAAAACAAAACAAACAAAACCCAAACCAACAACAACAAAACAAAACAAAGCAACGAAAAAAACCCCAAACAAAAACCCCAAAAATCTCCTCAAAATCCCCCAAAACCAAAATAACTCCTCAAAACCCCCAAACAACAAAAAAACATGGCCCAAAGAAATGTGTAGTGAAATCTTTTCTCTGCTGAAACAAACTGCAACATGCTTTTTAAGAGGGCTGGAAATTCACCTTCTCATTATGGAGGGAAAGAAACCCCTGAAGTTTAACTCTGTGCAGGGACTGTCCAAATAAACAGCTGGTCCTTCAGAGGTAGCTACCAGGATGAAGGAATCCTGAAACCTGGAGCACACACAAAGCTATAGTCATCATAGTATATGTATGTACCCAAGACAAGACTTAGGGCATAGTCATAGTTTCTCTAAGTTCAGTTACTAAAATTTTCCACAGGTAGTTTTTTCAGCCCAATGTGTAGGATATCAGAGGACTGTATTTGCAAAGACATCCATTCTCTGACTCCTGAAATGACTGAACAAAACATGAAAGTCTTTAAAAACGCACAATTCTCAGGAGGTTACACAGACACTACCACAATTATTACCAATATTCCCTTTGTTTGGCCTTTCTTTGTTTTTAAAGAAGGAAAAATTTGATGAAACTTCATGGAAGAAAACATAAGAAATTAAATATTTGGATAAAAGAAAATTAAGCTTGATGAAAACCTCCCAACAGAAAAATCAAATGAACCTGCTTGATGAGAAGATTAGCTGCAGTAATATGAAAGGAAAAGCAATAAAGAGGACTTGGAACCAGAACAAATAAAAGAATTATGACTCTTGCAAATATACACCTGACTGAAAAGTAATCAGATTTTGTCTGAACTAAAAACTTTTTAAATTAAAAAGATAGCCAATTTAAAACTAGAAATTATTAAAACCTACATGCTAAGACCTCAGATCCCTCTCAGTGAATAATAAGTCACTGGAAATTCATGCAGTATGTCCCTGCTGCCAGATCCGCTCAGTGGCTGAGCACCTGGAGCTAAAGCCTGATGAACTGTGAAAGTGGCTCTGACAGCAGCAACCGTTTTTGAAAGTAGAGGGGAAAAAATGTTTCCATTAACTTAGTACACTGATTAGTTTAGTAAAAGTTCTGAAAAATTACTGCAGGTTAATGCAGGAAAGCCTGGTTCCCTTTCAAAGCCTAATGAAGATGAACAGTGAGAGGATAATCTCTACTAGTTCTGAATTCTTAAATGTCAAAAATAATCAGGCTATATCACCGGCTATATTTTGTATCTCCTATAATACAATTCTGTTCCTGTGATACAGTATTACAGTAATACAATATACAATATAGTATAGCAGTATAGTATTGTTAAATTCATTACACATATAAATAATGTCTTCATACATTTTAAGCAGTTTTATTTAACCAACTAGAAATCACCTTTAAAATGCTCACACTCTGCATTTTCAATTGGACTTCATTTTCCACTGAAATATAGCTGCACCAAATTTATAATAAATAATTGATATCTAATAAGAAATGCATCACTCACCATTTTTTAATGCAAGAAATATAGACATCAAGTATCTAAAAAACCATGTGTTAGCTATAAACCCACTCACTTAAGCATAGCACAGCCTCCTGCTCAGTCCTAAGCCCTACATCATGCTCATCACTGAGAATCAACCTTAGGAAAAGAGCAGAAGTGTACAAACACAGAGTGATTAAAAACAGGTACTTAGGTCGTGATTTTATGTTCATTAATTTAAGTCCTGACTTTAATCCATCCATCCTATTCAGCAGCAGGTCAAGAGCCAAACAAGGCACAGACCAAGTTTACTCTGCAGTCTATAAAGTTTGGTTCATTTTTCTGTCCTCTTTGCCATTATACTTCCATGTAGTTCTGCCCTCCCTGAGAAAAGCAGCCTGGTACCACAATGAAGAGGGCATGTCCCCAGCCTGGAGCCTGCAAGCCCTGGCAGTCTCCTAGTCTTGTAGAGACTTTCAGAATGCTGTTTGCAGACAAAGGGAAGCTAGGCAAACTTCAACTTCTGGTCATTTCTCTAATGCTGCCTTGGGGATTACCCCACAGTGACTGAATTTGTCAGAAGACAGCACAAATAAGCTCAGAAGCATTGAGGCTGAAGGGCCGCCTCCCTTCTCAAAGTAGGGTCATCTAGAAGAGGTTCCTGCCATGTCCCAGCAGGTTTTGAATATCTCAAGGTATGAACACTCTGCTCTAAACGACAGCCATGACAAGAAGACCATCCCAACCAGATCCTCCAGCCAGGTGTGTCCCAAGCCCCACGTTACTAGAGGCTATCCCAATGCTGGCTGGGATCCTAGCAGCACAGGTGCCTATGGTCCATGGCCAGCCACTTCCATGCCTCAAGAGTCAACCCCAGCTTGCCAGCCCTCACACGATCTCAGCACCTCAGCCTGTGCCACTTGCCTGGTGTGCCACCTTACTGTGGGTCACCTTGATGCATGGGTAGCACAGCGAGAGGATTCCTCTGGCAGGGCCACCTCGGCTTGGCCAATGCAGAGACCCCAGACCTTGCCTCAGGATACCACAGGCTCACTTCAGGCAACAGCTGGGAGCCACTCCCCAGCTACATTTCCAGAACTGTTGTTTGCCCTAACTCCTGCACCCCTAGCTTCTCTGAACTTTGGTCTCCCCTTGCCCATCCAACACAGCACATTAAGGGGCTCATTGTCTCAATCTCCATCACCTCCTGCCCCAGCTGTCTCCTACCACCAACTCCCAGCTAATAACAAAGTCTTCTCCAGCGAAGCAGGGCCAGAGCCCTTTCCTATCTCTGTTAGAGGAACTCAAAATTACATGATGACATATTTTCCCACCTCTCACAAGCTGCCTTTTAGCACTTGGGGGTGCAGTAGAGCCTGTCTTGTTCAGATCCTGCCTTCCTTTCTGTTCACCCACAAATCTGCAGATGACAAGACACAAGACTTTGGTGCCGAGGAGAGGGGAATCAGGTCACCCGAAGTTTTCACGTGCTCCCACTGAACAGGAGCACCAAATCTCTCTGCTCCAGTACTCCATTTTAAACACATCTTTATTTAAGATCAAACTATGACTGCAAGAAGCCCTTCCTTGGTGAAAATGGTAACCCCAGCTTCTCATGGGGACTGCTTGGAACTACACAACTGATTCCAGTGTTGAAATGCTTCTATACAGTGGTGTTCATGATCCTCAGAGGCTGGACAACATTATGGTAATTTCAATTAGGAAGCCAATTTCTCAGGCAAAGAGGTTTTCTCTGCAGCCCTCAGCATGGCTGCAGTTCTTAAGCCAACACAGCCATCATCCAAGAGAGGGCCATACCAGGCAGGACAGATAAAGCAGGACAGCACTGGGGCTAAGGTAACCATCAAGACGAGTCATAAAAAGCAAACCTGGTGAGGAGGTGTGAGATCAAGCGACAGCTGAACTGCCAGGGAGGTGAGGGTGACACAGGGACCAGGGCAGCAGGCTGGGAGAGGTAAGCCCATGCCTCCCTCCAAACTACTCTGCAGAGAGGCCCAGGGGGACCTGCCGTGCCCTTTCTCACCCATTAACCAGCAACAATAGTGGCCCGGGGGATGGGAAGGGCTGTGCACCGCTCTCTGTTTGTCCCATTGTTGCTGTAACAGTGTGAGCAAATTGCTGACATTGTCCCCACCTAATAACAATATGTGATCCCAGCCTAATTACTAGTCTCAGATGCATTTGAAGCAGTAACTTCAAACAAGCTTTCAAAGGATATTTACGCACCTTAAAGTGCAGGTAGTCGCCAAGTGGGATCTTTTAAAGCTCTAAGTCCTCTTGTGTTTGAGTATGACAGCTGGTTAGGGACTGAATGTGTTCAAGCCATAGCTGAAGGAAATTAGGACTGGAGCTGCTTCTCCAGTCGTCAAATAATCACAAAGCAAACTTGCTTTTGCTCTGAGCACAGTGCATCAGCGATGCAATGTTTTCTTCAAACTTAGGGCTAAGAACACAAAATATATTTACAGCAACTAAAGTAAGTAAGAAACACAGGAGTGACAACAGTAGAAGGTTTTGCTGTTTGTAGGACACGTGGAGGAGTCAGCACTTTGCACAGCACACTGATGTTTGCCTAGGAGTTTAGGTGATTGATTAGTTTAATATCAATTCAATTCACTTGTGGGTGTTAGAAACATTTCTCCCTCTTGCTGCTTTTGGAAAGCTCTCGAAGTCTCTTAAGACGAGAGTATTTCCTGCAAGAAATATTTTAAAGCAGAGACACTCATCCTTTTACAATTCTGCAAATTCAGGCTCTGAAGCTGTGCTGAAATCTGCCTTATGTTCCCATGGGCCAGAGGCCTCTGCATGGAAGGAGGAGAGTATTTACCTGTGAGGGCCTATGGACACCCCTGATCAGCATCCCCAGCAAGCACCGCTATTTCTGTCCTTCACAGAACCACCCTATGCTTACCATTGTCAACAGCCACCAAACCAGAGGTGAAATAGTTAACCTCAGGGAAAGCTTACCATTGTCAGCAGCCACCAAACCAGAGATGAAATAGTTAACCTCAGGGAAAGCTTTGAAGAGGAGAGTAGTTACAAAGCGATTCAAATGTTATCTTAAAAAAAAAACAAAAGAGCTGAAAGGCATTGGAATGGAGTTTCAGGAGCCAGGATGGAGCCATGGGAAGAAGGCAGAGGTTTAAGCTCATAGGAAAGCCGGAATAGCCCATATGTGCTATGGAGTCAGAGGCCGCAGGGGTGCTGGTGGCCTCCCTGTTTTTATTTATTACTTATTTGTTTGCCAGTGGCTGTTTGCCAGGATACTTTAGACAAATCCTTCCTGAAGGAGCTGCTTCTGCTTCCCTCTCCATCTGTTGCCCAGCCTTGACCACCANGGTAACCATCAAGACGAGTCATAAAAAGCAAACCTGGTGAGGAGGTGTGAGATCAAGCGACAGCTGAACTGCCAGGGAGGTGAGGGTGACACAGGGACCAGGGCAGCAGGCTGGGAGAGGTAAGCCCATGCCTCCCTCCAAACTACTCTGCAGAGAGGCCCAGGGGGACCTGCCGTGCCCTTTCTCACCCATTAACCAGCAACAATAGTGGCCCGGGGGATGGGAAGGGCTGTGCACCGCTCTCTGTTTGTCCCATTGTTGCTGTAACAGTGTGAGCAAATTGCTGACATTGTCCCCACCTAATAACAATATGTGATCCCAGCCTAATTACTAGTCTCAGATGCATTTGAAGCAGTAACTTCAAACAAGCTTTCAAAGGATATTTACGCACCTTAAAGTGCAGGTAGTCGCCAAGTGGGATCTTTTAAAGCTCTAAGTCCTCTTGTGTTTGAGTATGACAGCTGGTTAGGGACTGAATGTGTTCAAGCCATAGCTGAAGGAAATTAGGACTGGAGCTGCTTCTCCAGTCGTCAAATAATCACAAAGCAAACTTGCTTTTGCTCTGAGCACAGTGCATCAGCGATGCAATGTTTTCTTCAAACTTAGGGCTAAGAACACAAAATATATTTACAGCAACTAAAGTAAGTAAGAAACACAGGAGTGACAACAGTAGAAGGTTTTGCTGTTTGTAGGACACGTGGAGGAGTCAGCACTTTGCACAGCACACTGATGTTTGCCTAGGAGTTTAGGTGATTGATTAGTTTAATATCAATTCAATTCACTTGTGGGTGTTAGAAACATTTCTCCCTCTTGCTGCTTTTGGAAAGCTCTCGAAGTCTCTTAAGACGAGAGTATTTCCTGCAAGAAATATTTTAAAGCAGAGACACTCATCCTTTTACAATTCTGCAAATTCAGGCTCTGAAGCTGTGCTGAAATCTGCCTTATGTTCCCATGGGCCAGAGGCCTCTGCATGGAAGGAGGAGAGTATTTACCTGTGAGGGCCTATGGACACCCCTGATCAGCATCCCCAGCAAGCACCGCTATTTCTGTCCTTCACAGAACCACCCTATGCTTACCATTGTCAACAGCCACCAAACCAGAGGTGAAATAGTTAACCTCAGGGAAAGCTTACCATTGTCAGCAGCCACCAAACCAGAGATGAAATAGTTAACCTCAGGGAAAGCTTTGAAGAGGAGAGTAGTTACAAAGCGATTCAAATGTTATCTTAAAAAAAAAACAAAAGAGCTGAAAGGCATTGGAATGGAGTTTCAGGAGCCAGGATGGAGCCATGGGAAGAAGGCAGAGGTTTAAGCTCATAGGAAAGCCGGAATAGCCCATATGTGCTATGGAGTCAGAGGCCGCAGGGGTGCTGGTGGCCTCCCTGTTTTTATTTATTACTTATTTGTTTGCCAGTGGCTGTTTGCCAGGATACTTTAGACAAATCCTTCCTGAAGGAGCTGCTTCTGCTTCCCTCTCCATCTGTTGCCCAGCCTTGACCACCACTTTGCAGGGCAGCAGGGAAGGCAGAGAGGCCAAGGCTCTGGTCTGGTACCAGAATCAGTCTTTCTGCTTCCTAATTTTTCCACTTTCTCCCCTCTCCCCTCTGAACACATACTGCAAACCACTACAACAGCACCTTTTCTCCCAAATGGCATATTTTGTTGTCTCTCTTCTGCTCAGGCAGGCAGCCTGACTGGTTATACAGAACTGTAAATCTCCAACATGGGGCAAAGTGCTTTCTCATACCTTGTTTCCCCACCCAGTTTTCCCTCCACACCCTGCTCTCCCCTGAACTCTCTGAAAGGGAAGAAGGCTGGCATGTACATCAGTCCTGGAGATGGTGGCTAAACAGTTAAAAGGAAAAAGATGTTCATGCAGAAACAACATCTGTCAGCCAGACAAAGGTCTCTCTCTCTCTTTCTCCTGGATAACACTCCTTCTGTTTGGGAGGTTTCTGAATAGCAAACCCACTGTGCAGCACTGCTGCTGCTTGTGAGGATGGGGAAGCAAACAAGGGAGAAGGCAGGGCCTTCATCCATGGACAAATCTGGATGAACTTGTAAACTGGGGGAGAGCAGCTTGGCCAGAGCATTAGATCACCCTGACCTACCAGCCCTCTCAAAATCATCAGTATAACAAAACTGGAGGGAGAAACGGGGAGAGGTTCCCCCCTCCTCTCCCCTGCCAGCACAAAGCATATCTAACACCGTCAGGTGTAGCTCCCAGAAGGATGATTCTGTGGCCAGGATGACGTGGGGACCGAGCACAAGCCATGACATGACACAGCGGTGGGGTGGCATTTTATCTGGCATCACAGGCCAGTGGCGCAGGCCAGTGCATGTGCACTGGGAGAGGACACTGAGGGGCTGGGGCTCACTCCCTGCTTCTGCCACCAACTTGTTCCAGCAGCCCAAGGAAGCCCCTGTGCCTTGCTGGGCCTCAGACAGGCAGACACAAGCATTACTTACAAACACTTTGGTACGTGGTCCAAGATGAAGGCGGGCAAACAGTGTCTAAACAGAGCCAAGTAACCCAGAAATCTCCCACAACACCGACCCAAACCCGTCCCTGCCTCCCGGACCCGCAGAACGGCCCTGGCGAGCTGTCCCGGGGCTGCTCGAGGAGATGCTGGCTTACCCGCCCGGTGAGCATCCCCCGCCGCAGTCGCACCCGGCAGGCGCAGCTCGGCGTGGGCGGGCCGGGGTCAGTCCCACGCACGCTTCCTCCCCGCCCCAACCACCGCACCGGCAGGTCGTGCCCCCGGCTCCGTCCTGCACCCCAGGGGCGCCTCAGTCCCCAGTGGCGGGAGCCCCGCTGCCCGCCGGGCCCCCAGCCCGCTGCCGCGCCCGCCAAGCCCCGCAGCCCGGACCACGGCTCCCGTCCCGCACTGACCTGCTGGGGGTCCGCTCGCTCCGGGCCCTGCGCCCGCCGCCTCCCTCCTCCCNGCGGCGGCCCCGGAGCTCGGAGCGGGGAGCGGGCGGGGAGCTGCCGGCAGAACGCCTGGGTGCGGGGTCTGCGCGTCTCAGGCTATTTCTGGGTGTGATGCTGTGCCCGCCGCATCCGCCGCTCCGAGCAGCTTCCTCGGCGCTCGGGCTCCTCGGGATGGCTGCCCGGCGTGTGCCCCGGGGGCGAGCGGAACGGGCCTCCGGGGCCATCGGCCGGTGCGGTGGGGCGCACGGGGGGTCAGCCCCCAACACAGTGGTAGGGGCAGGTGAGTGGGTACATTTGAGACCGCAACACCGTTTGCAAAACCTCTCCCCCGATGAAGCATTGCTCAGCTGCTTGGCAGGGGTGGCAGCAGGGGTGGTAGCTAAGAACCTTCCTACGGGTCTTGTTCCTAAAGAGGGTCTCTGCCTTCGTCAGGAATGACCAGCAGGACAGACAGGGACCTGACCTACCAAGTGCAAATGGGCACTGAGAGCTTCGTTTTCCATGAGCATCCCAGCCTGCTCCCCATTTCTCCAATCTGTGACGATGCAGGCAGTGCCACTCTGTGCTGGAGAAACCGCCTACAGCACCCTCAGGGCTGCAGTACTGGGTGTCTCGAACGGCCAGCACTGTTCCCAAGTGATGGTCAGAGACACACCTGCAGGTGGGCTACCAGGGAACAGTCACCAGAATGTGACTGCAGAGAAGTCTCACTGACATGCCAAGTGCTTCATTGCTCCCGCCCTCCATATGGGAGACCTGGGGTCCCCCATCTGTGGCTTCTCCAGATGCTGAGTAAATAGTGGTGTTCTGCAGCATCCTCTGAAGGCTTATTTTGACTCATTTAATCTCTTTTGGGCTGAAGAAGCACAATCTAGTGGTTAAACTCCAACCATTTACGTAAAAGGTCTTCCAGTCTTACAAGCACAGCTATGAAAATCACCAGGAGAAGCATCAGAGTATGAACATGATATAGCAGCTGCCAGCGAAGAATCTTCATTCATACTGCAAGTGGAAATGGCTGGCACAGCTCACAGACCATGAGGAACCAAGGGGTGAAAGCCAGGTGTCCCCCATAGTGTCTTTCCTTTTCTTTTTTTAGGCTCCCCAAGGCTGAGGTAGCACTCAGCTGACTTCTGGTCTGCTGGAGCATGGTGCAGAGAACAGGCTGGCTCTAACTTGATGTCTTTTGATAAAACTTAAGTTTCATGTAAACGAGTCTCACATAAATGAGACCTTTATCTCCAACCAGTGACTTCTAGGAGCTACCGTAGTCCAAACAACACATGCCCAAGACTTTAGGGAACAACTGAATAAAAAAATATTTCCCAATCTCTTTTACTGCTATCTTCCTTAGCTATATGTATGATGTGTAGAAGCCACACAGTTTGCCCTCTCATTCCAGACAAGCCAGTGGCAGTGCTACAGCATCACCGAGGTTTGGAGACATTGCCTGCTGCCATGCATCAGGGGACACTGTCTACCTCAGGAGAGAGCAGAGACGACCGTGCCAGCTTAGTGCAACATGTGCTCTGCAAGCACTGAGTAATGGGAGCTTGTGGGAGAAAAAAATCCATGGGGATTTTCTAAAATGCCTCACGACTGTGATCTGCCACTGGGTCCCCAATATTTGATTCCCTACTTCTCAGCAAGTAAAGACTATTTTTCATAAGCCATGGCTTCTCTGACCTACTGAACTGGAAGCCAACATGTTTGATCACTTAAATTGGCAAACACTGCTGGGAAATCTTGACTTCTGAGCAGATCTGGCAACCTTGCTGCTGGTGAGCTGCCCCAGTCCCACAGGAGCGAACACCCTCTCCCTTTCCTTTGGCCTGCCAAGACATCAGGGATCACACAAAGCTGGACAAACCTAGCCTGTGTGTAAGTCATTCCCTGGAGATACCTGTTTCTTCCTGCCTCTGGCACAGAATGTGCCTAGTTATAGAATAGAATAGAATAGAATAGAATAGAATAGAATAGAATAGAATAGAATAATAAACCAAGAAGGAAATACGGAGGAGCCCTAAAAGGGAGAAAAACTCCTTCATTTTCTGTTATGTACTGGGCCTCACTGGCCATGATTTTGGCCCAAGAAGAGCCTTACAGGTGCAGTCTCACAAGGGCTCAGGCATCCCATGGTTTTTTAGTCCTCCACATGCCTGAGAAGCATGAGCGGTGTGTGGCTCAGCTCCAGCTCTGTGTGTGAAGGAGCACAATACCTCCTTCCCGCATCACTTATAACCCTGCAGCAGTGCGGGAGAGACGTGGAGCTGCAGCCAGAGGCAACAGGAGGATGAGGCACAGGGAGCTGCTTGGCAGCTGGGACTGTAGCACTGCATCCTACTGTGTGAATCTCCCAACTGTAATTCCTCTTTTCCATCATTTATGGCTTTAATATTTACGCTGAATTTCTCCAGGCAGCCTGAGGGACTCAGGCTGAATTTGTCTAGACATATTTTGAGCAAGATGGTGCAACTGTTCCTGAGAATGACATCTGTAGAAAAAGGCTATTGCGTCTATGTTTTTTAAAAATGCTGTTGGTTTATCCTTGGGCAGCACCAGTGTCTTTGAGCTTCAGAACCAAATACTGGCAAGGTGTGGCCTTTAGCTGGAGATGTGCCTTTGAATACCCCTATGGAGCTGATGCTTGTGAACTGGAAAACTGCAAATTGCCCTGACCAGGGGCAGACTTGAAGGGTCAGGGAATGAAAACACCCTTTAGTCCCTGATCCCAGCACCTGGAGCCAGCTAGACTGTGTTTGTGTCCTTGGCTGACAGCCCAGGTTGGCATGGCATGGCCCTGCTGGGATATATATCCCCATGCTGCCTGCTCCCCACCAGGATGAGTAGGCCAGCTGTAGCGTGCTGAGCACGGCATGCAAGCCTTTGGCAAATGGTTGCCTGTAGGCAGCCATGGAAGAGAGCCCTGACCTCCGTAGTGCAGGGGTGGGAGCCAATGCAGGGCTCCATGGGGCTCTGCAGTGTGGGCAGGCCTGGATTCAGAACCTGGGAAGTGAGGCTTGAAATGGGCAAAAGCACAAAATGGCATAGCACAGCCCTGGATGTGGTCCCAGACTTTCCTACCTGCAAACTGCTTCTAGGACAGGATTACTTGTTTCCTTGGAGGGCTGATAGAATAATTACATCATTTTCATGCTGCAAAAGCAGGAATTAATTTCTTCTCATCCTCCCTGGGCAAGTGGGGGATTAACCCCTGGGAAGAGATGGAAGCTCACGCCTGCGGTGCTGGGCGGATTCCCCCCGGGACGGAACTGCAGCTCTGCTGTGCCGAGCCCAGTCCCGGCCGTGGGCGCCCGGCATTCCTTCGATCTGGACTCCGGGAAACGGAGCCCGGGCAGTTCAGACACGGTGTACGGGGCTGGTGAAGCCCCGGCCCCGCGGAGCTTTCTGTCCCCAGACCTGCCGGCCTTTCCTAGCGCTGCCTGCCTCCTTCCCGAAATATCTCCTGCCTGCCGTAACTAAGGAAACGGAGCTCCTGTCGGCAGCAGCTCCTTGCAGTGCGCACATCGCAGCGCGGGGGAGCTGCGGGCACCACCCTGCGCTGAGACAGTGCCAGCCCCAGCCCCAGCCCGGCCAGGGAACTCCGGGCTGCCCCACAGCCCGCTCCCAGAGCCCGAATGCGGAGCAGCACCTCCCGCACACCCCCCCTGACATCCGGCAGAGGCGGCTGCCTCAGACCCGCAGCCCCCTGCACTGGGGAGGGCTCTGTGCCCTCCACTGGGGGCTCTTGGCGGGGACCCCCGGCCCAGGCAAGGTGCTTCTCCCGTCCCGCAGGAGACCATGGCACTTAGGCCGTGCAAAAGGAGAGGCTGGAAGAGCTGCAGCAGAGGCTGAGCCACAATCACACCAGCCACCTCAGTTCCGTTAATTAAAAAAGTTAATTTCTTAATTTTCAAGTGCTCACCCCGGACCTTCTCAGGGCTCTTTGAAGGCAGCTTGCCATTGGGAATAGCTGAGAAACTGGGGCCGCAGCTGCTACGCTGGGAAATTGTCTCTCCCCCATGCCGGCTCCCTTGTGGTTTGGTATCTGCATGCTTATAATTTCAAATCTGCTCCAAAAATCACCCACCACCCAGGCTGTGTGACCACGCACTAATCAGTTGCATTAAAATATGCTAATTGGCTCTTCCCAATTGCCAGTCAGGTGGGGCAATGTGGCTCAGTACTTGCAGGCACAAGATTTCTCTGTGACTCTATATCTCTGTTCTCTGGCTGGCCTGGGTAAACAAGATATTCCCATGGTGCTGCCCAGACACCACCAGCCCTGCTCCAAAAGACACCATAGCTGGGCCCTCAGCACAGGCAGCTCAAGTTGTCCAAGTCCCCAATGCAGCCTGAACCCAACATGTTCATCTTCACAAATACCATCCCCAGCCCTCCTGGCTGTCAGCCACTACTGCCTGCAGCAGTGTCACTGTAGATGTTCCCACCACGTCGTGTATCACCACAAGCAGATGGTGCAACTTCTTCCTTGGGGCTTTCCTCTCTTCAGCCCAACATCCTGCCACTAATCAAATGTTCCTCCACTTTTCCCTACCCTGATAGTGCCTGAGCAACATGGAACACTTCACTCACCTCCTTGAAGAAGGACCCAGTGGAGAACTAGACTTCAGGCTTGTACTTGATAGCACCAATCCAGCTTTTGTGCATCAAACATCCCTGCATTATTCTGCAAATAGGTAGTCTGCACTTCCCCAGAGGTCAGGCCCGCTGCTCACCTACCCTGTCAATACCAGACATTCTGACCTGGCCCCCCATGTCTGCTCTCAAAGCCTAGGATGTGCCGTGTCACTTCCATGTGGGGATGGATGCAGAAAAGAACATGGGTTCATTTACTCTGTATAAAATACATCTCCCTCTCTTAAGCAAATGTGTGTGAGAGAGAAACAAAATAAAAACATGGTTATATGGAACTTGAAATGGAGGTCATGGATCAGAGTGAAATATTTTCTGGAAGTCTCAGGGAAATGATCCCTTGGCTTCAAGAGGTGCAACTGGTAATTCCTGACATAGGAGAAAAAGATCCAGGCTGAGCACTTGACCTTCTGAAGCAGCAAATGGCATTTTTGATGATGTCTAGAGCCATGAAAGACTGATTGCATATAGACCAGGGAAAAGTGATGGTAGTTTTAATGAGATTGTCAGTGGATTATAGGGGAAAGATGTAAGCTAACAGGCTGAGCTGGGAGAGGCAGTGAGGAAGATGCACATCATGTAATGAACCATAATGTTCCGGCCAAATGCGGGGCTCTGCATGCAGGCTGTGTCTCTGCCCACATGTCAGCCTTCCTGGGAGCAAACACTCAATGCACTGCTGTTCTTCCTGGCTAGAACAGTTGCCAGCAGCGCAGCTAGCAGCGCAGCTAGCTAATGCACAGTGGCACAGTCCTTTGTGAAAGTCATTAACTCTAAATAGACTGTCTCATAAACAAAATATTCAATAAAAACTTATTTTCTAAGTAGCTCATTGGCCCTTTTTCTATGTAGAGAATAACAACAGAATGAAAAAAAAATACAAAAAGGAAAGAGAAAGGAAGGCTGTTCTAGGTCAGAAAACAGGTTTGTGTAGGCTATCATTCTGTTTCTGGAAGTGGCTGGCAGCAAACACTTTGAGAAGAAATTAAGAACAGAGCAGGTGGATGATGCTCTTTTAGTGTCCTCTCCCATTCACCAGCAAACACATTGTTCTTGAAAGATTCAGAAGCAAATAAATTGTGGACATCCACAGCACTTTGCAGCAAGATGTTCCCTTGTAAAACCACACATTGTATGAAGGACACAATGTCTCCTTGTGTCTGTTCTGACCCACTGACAAGCTACTTTCATCCGTTTCTCTGCCTGGAACATGTGGTCAACATTTATTTGAGCCTAGTTGACGACAAATAATTATTTATTAATTTCCCTGCTCGTGCTGCTGGCTTTACCTATGGTTTTACTGTGTGTATAATTTATCACCTTCAACTTCATTCATCTTCTATGAAGATGGGCTGAGACAGTTGGGGTTGTTCAGACCGGAGCAGAGAAGGCTCCAGGGAGAGCTTATAGCACCTTCCAGTACCTAAAGGCAGCCTACAAGAGAGCTGGAGAGGGACACTTACAAGGGCATGTAGTGACAGGACAAGTGGAAGTGGTTTCAAACTGAAAGAGAGTAGGTTTAGATTAGATATTAGGAAGAAATTCTTTACTGTGAGAGTGATGAGGCACTGGACCAAGTTGCTCAGAGAAATTGTGGCTGCCCCATCTCTGAAATTGTTCAAGCCCAAGGCTGGATGGGGCTTTGACCATCCTGTTCTAGTGGAAGGTATCCCTGCTAATGGCAGGACATTGGGACTAGATGATCTAGAAGGTTCCTTCCAACCCAAACCACTCTGTGATTCTATGGTTCTATTCTTTGCGCCTCTTTTATCCCTCCCTTCCTTTCCACATGCACTGAAATGAAGGCACCACTCAGGTGGAGATAATATGGAGTTTATCAGGCTGAGTTACACCTGGGAGAAGCTGGGAATGCTCAACTGAACTGAAACCAGAAGGGAAATGTGAGTGAATGACAAACAATTTATGGCTAATAATGCCATCCCATGACAAGCAGAGTCCTAAAACACTGGTGGTCACCGCTGATCACAGCCCTACATCTGGTCCCTCATCCACCTTCCTGGGTAGCTCTGCAGCTGGCAGCTCTGCCACTGCTTCGGCAGACCTCCCAGAGCTGCAGGGAGAGCTCCACCATACTGGGACAAGGCAGCTGCAGCAGCTCTTTTGCTCCCTGTTGGTGACCAATGTAATATGTGGTATAACGAACAAGGAGAAAGCACTGCACCTCCCAAGCAAAAGCTTGGCGGACTCCTGGAGCATATTTAGCCACGTTGCAAAATAGCATCCCACTGCAGCAGGTAGGATTCACATCTGATGTATTTTTTATCCTCCTGTGCTGAGGACTGCAGTCATCACCAGTGGCAGTTTGGGGAGCTGTGGGTGGGGGATGCTGCTCTGCAGGTGGGTCCTGCTCGGACCTGCTCGGGAAGAAAGCGCTGCCCTCCAAAAGTTGATCACAGCTGCAGGGCTGGGGGCTCCCCGGCGGAGCTGGAGAGGGAGACAGGGCAGAGATTTCTCTTGGATAGGGATGGTTGGCTCCCATCCCACGTCCACAAACGTCCTTGCCCTGTGAGACCGCGGGCAGGCCACGCACTCCTCCCCTCGCTCCGCTCGCCTCCTTCCTCCGCTCCCTTCTCCCGCCGCTCCCGGCGGCTTCCCAGCGCCACCTGCCGGCCCGGCCCGGCATCCCTGCCACGCCCAGGGCCATGCCGCGCCGTGCCGGGCCGGGCCGGGCCGTGCCGGGCCGTGCCGGGGGGCTGTGTCCCTCCGTGTGCCAGCCCAGCACCCCGCCGGTCGTTCCTCAGGAGGTGACAGACTCACCTGTCACGCGTGGACCTGCAGCTCTCCCTCGGCTGCAAACGTCGGAGAGGGGCCAGCAGCAGCTGGAAAATCGGGCGGGGGGCGGGTGCCCCAGGAGGTTCGACGGGGAGGGTCGGCGCCTGAAGGGTGCCTGGGAAGCCAGTGGTGCCTGACCCTCTCATCCCGCGAGCACCCCAGCCTCTCTGCTGGCTCTTTCTGACCCTGACCACCCTTGTTCTTTCCAGCTTTCAAATCGCACCAAAATCCCCTCCATCCCTGCATCTTCATCTCTTCCACTCTTGTTTTCCAGCTCCTCTACGTCCTGTCCTCCTCATCGTGCCGGGATTCCTTCTGCCTGAGTTCTCCAGAGGGCTCTTCTTGGCCCTGGTCCCCTTGAACCCCCGAAAGTGACCTCGTCCTTGCTGTCCACTGTGCAGCCACTGCTCCCTCCACTCCCAGAGTGGAAGGTGCCTGCTACCCCCGCCAGTTCTATGGGACAGCTCCCTTTCCCGAGCTGTGAGTGAAGCAGATTCTGGCTTCTGCTTCTGGCAGGCATTTTGGAAACCTAGCTACTGGCTGTGCTTACCCCAAATCCACCAGACAGGAATCTCAGAGAAGCAAGTGAAGACAAGCCTGGAGAAAGTCCAAGTCTCACCGCTATGGAACTTCTCCCTTATATTTATTCCTCATTTTTCTGTTTCCTCCCCTAGCTCCCCAGTGGGTCTTCAGATGGGTATAATTCCCCTTTATTCTTGCTGTTTACACTGTGGTCCTCAGTAGTTATCCCTTATAGTCCTCCCCTGAGGAGAACCACTGCTTCTCCAGTGCATTCCTCTGGTTTTCCTCACTTGGTCACTACCCCTGTAAGGAGGGAGAATATGACTGAAGGTGTTGTCCCCACAGCAGACACCACAGTGGCTCTGTAGTCCCTGGACTATCATTGGCCTTTGGAGGTTCCCAGAAGCTTGGGGATGAGGGAAATTACCATCTGACAGATGCATGCTCTTTCTTCTGGCAGACTCGTGTAGTTGACCTTGATGAAGTGCCATCAGCTTAACCGTAGTCTTACTCAAAGCAGTGCTAAGGTCTTCATTTTTTGGATACCAAATACATCGGGTGGTTCCTGGAAACTGGCAAACAGCTATCCATGATCAAATCATGGCTTTCTTTTCCTACAGCTGAGAAAAGAAAGTAGCATCTCAATTATTTTTCCTTGGCTCATCTAGGGAGATGATATTCCTAGAGCAAGGTTTACCCTTCAGCCCTGCCTAGCCCAGAGGTGGTATTGGCCTCAGGGGCCTGGGGTTTGCTCCCAGTGTTTGTAGGGATAGCTTGCCCAGTCCCACCCGCACCCCCATCCTTATGGCACAAAGAAAGAGTTTCCTCCCCTGAAAGTCCAGGTCACACAGGGGCTGGGAAAAGGTGAGCGTAGGGCTGCCTCCAGCCTCCTGAGAAGAGGACATGGTTCTGCCTCTTTTTCCTGAACAGTACTTTGAATTTCTTCTGTTAAAGCAAGCCAGATTTGCTCCAGGAAAAGATGCTGTTCCTCACCAGTAGGGACAGAGAGCTGCCCAGAGGATGCCCTGGCTGGTGATGGAGCTGAACAGGTGCCTAGCTCAGAGCTGCACAGAATGCACCTTGACTCAGGGATCAGTGTGGGAATCCCTTCCACGTGGGCACCTAACTGGAAGAGATAGTGGCCCTTCTTCTGCACCAAATCTGGGGCTTAAGCATGTGCTTGGAAAATGAAGTGCCTGAACTCAAGGTCCTCCTCAATCTGCCACTGTTTGAGCCCAGTGTCTTTCATACCAAAATACTGGATGGGATGGGATGGGATGGGATGGGATGGGATGGGATGGGATGGGATGGGATGGGATGGGATGGGATGGGACCATCTCCTCCAATGGAGCTGGGCAAGCTTATGTATTGCACATGGGGACAAAGAAAGGCAAGAAGCAAGACGGTTTGACTTGGCATTGAGTGGCTGAGGGCCTGGTCTCTGCTCCCAGTGCTGTTAGTGCATCTTGTGTAAGAGATCATAAATGAAAACTGCAGCCACTGGGATGGGTGGAAATGAAGCAGGCAGAGTCTGGCCCTCCATGTAGCAACACGTAGTAATCAGTTAAAGTCATTGCCACCTGCAGTGTGGCTGGGTGGTGGCCGTGTGCAGTACAGGTAGTCCACTGGCTGCTAGCTAGCATTTTCGAAGAGCAAAAGTAATTTAGGAACTGCTCTTACACACCCAGTGGAGGGACATCTTGATAGCAGAGGCAGCAGCCATGTGACAGTGGGGAGAGAGATTTCTTCTCCCAGAGCACTGCTGCAGCAGGCAGGAGGATTAATCCAAGCCTGTTTTCTGGAATTGATTTAACACTATGTTTATCTGCAGCTTCTGCTGAAACATTTCATATTTCAGATCTGATTTCGATGTTTCCAAGGCTGAAAGGCTTCCTTCTCTAAGGAGCAGCAGTTCTACAAGAGAACAACAAGTAGGAGCCCTAGGGAGGAAGCAGAGGGAAGGAATATTTTATCTTTAGTAACTGGTCATTTCCATTTTGGAGGCAGTGAAAGAAGAACCATCTGGTGTGTGCTGAATATTCACTACGTAAACAATGACTTGGTTATGAATATGTGCATGTGTTATTGTTATTTATTATTTATAGGATTCCCTAGGTGTGCTTGACACTTCACAACCAGAAAGGAAGACCAGGGCTCCTGCATCTTGATGTGCCCAGTGTAAATTTGACACAATGCTCAAAGCATCCAACGATGGCAGACAAGGGTTGGGCAGCCAGCTGGGGGTGGGAAGGAAGAAGCTAGACCTGTGAAAAAGGGCAGTGCACAATTTCTGGAGCAGGAGCTGCTTTTGCTGACAGAAGATTGCTTTGGATGCCCATCCTCACATATTCATGCCTGTTAGTCTGGGGTTTAATCCTCCCTTGCAATAAACACCATTTACGTTTATTAGTTTAATTTTCTACTCCTTAAGAGCTCCGTTCCTGCAATATCCTGCCTGGAAATGATGCAGAATGTCAGGAACCTTGCTCCAATAACTTTCTGTGATAGTCACCTGGGAGTGATGGGTCTGCTTTGTTGGCTTGAGCTTTATGGCTCAGGAGCTCCAAATCAGTCAGTTGGGACAAATGTTTTTAGAGATGTTTTATTGTGTACTTTACCTGATAGTCAAAGTATCTTGAAAGCAAGGAGAAGAGTCCCATCATGACACCTTGTTGTCAGGATATAACATCTGGTACTGAGGCCTGCTGGGGATGATGGGAACTCAAGAGCACCCAGACACCTGCAGAGGATGCTCAGAGCTTTGCAGGTACAAAATGCCTGTAGTACTTCCCCCTTCTCTTTTCCTTCTTTTTCTTTTCACTACTAGAGCTTTTCCATAGGGGGTTTTGCCACAGCATTCAGCCATTCCTCTGGTGTTGGGACAGTATTATGGGCAGGGTTTGATGAAGGGAGCAGCTGTACGCACTTGAAGGGAAGAATCTTCAGTCTCTTAGGGGAAGAATTCCCATACCATTATGAGGACAGAGCTCAGGAGCATTTGCAGGGCCAGGGGGATGGAGGAGAGAGTGGACTACAGCCAGGGACAACCCTGGCCTGAGGTCCACCTCAGGCCCAAGAGTGCCTGCCTTCCTACAACACTCCCTTCCCACCTATCATCAATATTTTCTCTTCCTGCTGTTATGCTCTGACACACTGAACTTTAGTTGACTGCAAAAGTTTGTTTTCTGACACCACCAACAAGCAAAAAATAAGTGAAATGTTGATTTTTGCAACAGCTTTCCTGACACGGTAGGGTGCACCATAAATTGTGACTTAGAGCCTTTGTTTCACAGAGGCCTGTTGCTCCATTGCATGGGCCAGCTAGAATGGACCAGAACATCCTGAACAATGTGATATCCCAACTCCTTGGGAACATGTTGGCCATTTGGTCTTTCTCCTCTGCTCCAAAAAAATTATTTAGATGTTTATATGGCTCCAAGAGTGAGTGAGATAGGTTGGGAAGGACAATGAGACATGTAAGGACTTTCACACAAGAAGAGGCAATATTAGTGGCTGCTCTGTTTTTTTGTGGCCAGAGCTCTGTATTCCTGCTGAGTGCCTGTAAACAGCTGGTATCTCACAGTCCTGGCACTCCCCCTGTTAGTCACCACCAGCATTAGAGGAATGTAGCCATTGTGGCAGCTCCATGCCTGCAGGAAGAGAAGCAGGCCACGCAGCCAGCACCAGCTGAGGCAGAGCATAGCAAAGCAAAGTCAGCTAATGTTTTGAAGGATGGCTTTGCTTGTACCTTAGGAATCAAGTCCTCTTTAAAAAGAAATATTGTGAATTAGAAGACCACTAAGACACATCTTACAAACCAGTTAGTTTTTCCTTGTCTATATATACCCTTGGTGTTCACACTACTGGGAGCACCCAAGTCTTGGACTTTCTGGCTGAAATGACAGCAGCCTGTGGGGAGGCATTGCTATTCAGAAGTTCAAAAGGTCTGTTTTGTTTGATATGCATAAAACATCTTTTACAGCCTACTCAACAACTCATTCTTTATTTGGAGGCAATTGACCTTTTGCGAATAAACAGTTCATTCTGTCTTCTGAAGTGCTGCCCTTCTCTAAAGAACATTATCACAGGGAAAGGTAGAGAACAAGCTCTTTGGAAGAGTGGGGTTCCAGGTGTATTTCCCCCCGCCAGATGGGAGATTGGCCAGATGGGAGCTGAAAAAGAGGTTCAGTAGCTGAAGTCATAAATTCAGATCCAGCACGTGCTTGATAGCATGCTAAAGTCATGACTGCGGGTCACCCATTTAGTTACCATCTCTTCCTTTGGTAAGAAACATTCTCCTCATCAAACCCCTCAGCACAACTGAAGCAACACAATGGGTAGTCTACATCAATTAAAACCCAGCTGCCTAAAACCATACTGTCAGTCTGCCTGACATCAGTGCTGGATGCCCCTCTCAGGTGCTTGGACAACAGGAACAATACCCCAGGACCCTCGCTCTTTCTTTCAGAGGTTTTTGAACACAGTCCAAGAGGTAGAATTAAAGGACTTGGATGGCTTAATCTAGAGAAGACACGGTAGCCACTTTAAAGTACGTAAAAGACTGCGGTGAGGAAAAGATTTCTCTTTCTCTGAATCCACTGGGATAAGGACTAAGACCTTAGACTGCTGCAAGGGAGTGCCACGTTATGCATTAAATATTCTGAATGGATAACAAGTAGCTGAATGGATTGCCTGGAGGTGGTGGAGAATCTCCATCACCTGAGATCTTCAGGACTTGATCAGACTTTTGTCTGCAAAGGACAGGTAAACTTGGAGCAAGGATATGAAAAACTGGGAAGGATGGTTGAGTTGGCTTCTGAAGGCCATTTCTCACTAAGAATAGAAGGTTAGCATTAGATTTGTGTTTAAGGAAGATCAGGTCCATCCTGACAACCTATGTAGTATAACCCAGAACTGAATGAGGAAAGGGCTGAGCACCCTTTTGCTCTCAGGAATCATGCCTCCACCTAGGCAGATTTGAAGCTGGTCAGCATAAAGGCATGCAGCTCAACCATGCTATATTTTTTTTGTTGCTAAACTGAAGACATCTGGCCTCCCCTGATACTTTTTGTGGCCATTCAGCTTTACCTAATCAAACAGGAAACCTCTCCAGACATTGTGGGTGTTCAAATTTTGAAGGCTAACTACCCAGAAAAAGAAAAACCAAACCAAACCAAAAACCACTACATAAAACTTGTAGTTAAGTGATAATTTAAATCAAGCAGCACCTGGTTTACCACCAAGAGCATTCATTTCTTTACAAATGTCACAGCAAATAGCAGAAGTTAAATGACTCATTTCAGAGAAAAATCACCATCAGACTTCATCTTGAACAATAAACTAATGGTACGGGCTAAGGCAATGCACATTTTGAGATGGAAGAAATTATACATAATTTGGGATTCAATTTAAAGTGAAACCTTTAAAGATGTTGGGCGGGCTGTATCAGAGCATGGCATCAACTGGAATAGTATTTTATTCTGTTTGAAATCTCTGAGCAAGAATTAGGAGATCTGGGGACAAAGCTATGAAAACTGTCATCTGCCAATCATAAAATGTAGCCTAGATGATTGAATGAGAGGATGGAATCACCAGCTGGCTGACAACTGTATAGATCATGTCAGTGGCTTCCTACCCTGCTGGCTAAAGGGACATACTGGGAATGAGTCCATACTGAGGGAAGTCCCTGCACACAATTGGCCAGCAGGGGAGAGTGGAGTGGTGACACTCAGAATCATCAAGGCTAGGGTTGAGAGAGGGACTGGCTGCGGCAGGCATACTGTGCTAATTTCTGGAGAAGATCTTCACAGTAGGTAATGAGAACAATAAATTGCTCTTACGCGTTGTTTCTTATGCCTAGCTGCCAAGTTCTTCTGAATAAAGGCAGATAGCAGCATCCTTGCCCGACTCAAAAGATAAGAAAATCTTGACACATGGGTGAAGTGATTTTAACTATGGTTGAAAAGCAGAATGGGGAAATACTCCACCTCCTGGGTCAAAACCAGACTCAGAGAAGAAAAAGGGAGGTAATATTTCTGAGTGTCACACACCCAAGTTGTCTCATGATGTTTATTTCGCAGCAGGAGAAAACCCAATTCATGCATAAATGTAGTTACTTTTTAATGCTTCCTCCAAATTAACTACTGTTCCCATCTTTTGCTTACTTCCTGTGCTAATCTCCTTATTTACCCATCTCTCTCTTATATACACATGCATATACATAGGCAAATCCATCCCCAGTCGACTTCTCCCCCATCCTGCCAACAGTTCATAATATCAGCACAACAGCACTGAAAGAGGACTTTTTTTGCTATATTGTAAAATATGAATCCACTATTTTGACAGTGACAAATCATAGGCATCAATGTGCAGGAGCATTTTAATGAGAATGTGGGGAATAATCTGTCTCACCAATCTTCTATTCCAGTGGAAACCAGTTCTTCCCTTCCCTTCCCTTCCCTTCCCTTCCCTTCCCTTCCCTTCCCTTCNTTCCCTTCCCTTCCCTTCCCTTCCCTTCCCCCCCTCGCTTTGGCTGCAGATTTTGATGTTCCCTAGGCAGGCAGGCTTAATGTCTTTCATGAGATGCAGTCCCTACAGTCGGGAGTCTTTCATGACATGAAAAGATTTCTCTGTAATTTTTTTTATTATTATTTTGATGTAAGCTGTTAAAATATGGAGAAAACACTGTCTGATTATTTAAAGATAAAACCTAGACTGGGTCACGTATCTCTATTGCAAGGCTCAGTCTACTTTAAATTGATGAGCTGAGGGAATATTGGAGGATTTTTATTCTCAGTAGTCGTGACAGAAGAATGAGGGAGGTGGGAGTGAAAACTAGATCGGTTCTGAGCAGCTTCCCCTTCAGTTCTGCCAGAGGTGTCTCTTAGCTGTTCATCACTGCAGATCCAGTGCCTACAGTTTGCACTTGCTTGTGTTATTGCCACAGCTTTTCTCAGAAATGGTGAACCACAAAAGTTATCCGGGAGAAAAGTTATTTCTAATAAAGAACCCTTGAACACTCAGTTGCTGTCATCACCTTCCATGCTAGTGCACATGCAGGAGACAAGCACAGCCACTTAGCCACTTTCTCCTCCAGTCCTCTCTCCCTAGAAACTGAGACATGAACACACTTTCATTTTGCTCTGAACCTTCAGGCAAGGGGAGAGTCTCTTGTGGAGTAGCACAGCCTGTGCTGAGGGGCTGGCCAGTAAGCCTAGGACCTAAGATTAGGTAAAATGCATTTTTCTTTGACTTTTCACCAGTGCAGAGTTTGACTGTGTCCAGGGACACAGCTGCAGCCCAATAGTCTTCTTCTCTCCTCTTCTCCTGTCATGGGTGGCTCATCTGTGGAGGGAGACAGGGATGCTATGCATCAGAGCTGGGAGGGTGCAGCACGTAGGTGTGTTGGAGAAGGAGAGGCTGTGCACAGAGCCTGTGTAGACAGTACAAGGATAGCGTGGGTGGGCAGAGGGGGGGTGAGGGTGTGTAGCTGTCAGAGAGAAAACAGGTCTGCAAAACTTCTACCAGCACCAGGCTACTTCTACTGCCCAGGCACCACCTGCCCAGATCAAAGTCTTTCCTGCCTGTGTTAAGGGAGGCTTTGAACCGGCAGAGACTCCCCCCCCACATTTCCCCTTGCCTTTAATGCTGCTTCCAACAGGGGCAGCTTTGGGGCGGCACGGGGACACACAGAAACCTCACCTTGCTTCCCTCACCCACGCTATGGGAAGGAATGGTGTTCTGCGGGCTGAAGCAGCAAAATGCCTCTTCCCACCCTTCTGCTCTCCCGTGGGACTTGTCAGAATCTCAGAGGCCCAAGGACACCTTTCTCTTCCTCTGGCCCGGGTCGTGCTCGGTGGGAGGTGGAAGGACGTGCAGCAGGTGCGGGTGGTGCTGAAGGGACAGCTACGGTGGGGACGGGCAGGGGCGGCGGCAGGAACACGGGGAGGGTCGGGAAGGGAGAAGACCGGACAAGAGCAGGACGAGGGAGGGAGATATAGAGAGGGAGAGAGAAGGAGAAGGAGAAGTCCGGGGTTGAAAAGCACAGGGACAAGGAGAGGGACAAGGAGAGGCACAAGAAGAGACACGGGGCATTGGACGGAGAGACACAGACACGGGGCAGAGAGAAGAGGGACAGGAAAAGAGCAGGAAGGCAGAGGAAGAGGAAGGGGGAGAGGAAGAACAGGGCTGCGCTCCGGCTCGGCTGCCGTGGGGTTCTGGGCATGGCCGGCTGTAGCAGCGGCTCCGCCGGCGCCAGACACGCCGGTACCGGGCGGCACCCGCCGCGCCTGGGGACAAGGGGACTGCAAGGTGGCAGCGTGAAGCCCGCAGCGCCGCGGGGCCGAGGCGGGCCCGGGGCCGCCGGGGCTCTGCAGACACCGGCGCTGGGGAGTCCTTGGGGCTGCCGGCGTGGGTGTGCTCGGTGTGCCGGGGCACCCGCACCGCCACCCGGCTCGCTGCCCGCCGCGTGCGGCCCCCCGGGCTATCCTGTGCCCTGACGATGCAGGCTGAGCCCCGGGGCCGGGGGTGCCCGCCCGTCCGGCGGGGATGCGTCGTGCCCGGGCAGAGCTGCGGCTGCAGCTGCCGGGCTGCCCCGGCTCGGTAGCCGAGCGCCGCAGGTTGCATCCGGACAGCACTTGACCAGCTGTTTTGTATATTTTCTAATTTCGTGCAGAACAGGGCAGCGGTCATAGAGGTAATCTGTAGATCCGTGGCTTTAAGGGATAAATTAGAGCATTGGATTTGATCCGTATTGCAGTGGATTAGAGCAACCTCTCCCCCCTCCCCTTCTCCTCCTCCCACCCCTCCTTTCCAATTCACTCCCCCCTCCTCCAGCACCACCTTTTTTCCTCTCATGCAATACCAAAACTGACCCTGCCTGGCAGAGAGACTCTGCTAGGCGAAGAGAGCAGTGCTCACATCGCCAGCACACCGCGGGAGCCGCCTCTCCCCTTCCAGCCGCTGCAGCCCCTCCGGGGCACCGCTGCTGCAAGTTCCCCGGAGGCTGGCGCCGGGGCCGGGGTGTCTCCTCCGGGAACACGGGAGCGGTCGCTGCCCACGGGCTGTCCCTTTGCCCCGGCCCGGCCGGGGCCGTGGGGCGGCGGCGAGGGAGAGCGGCCCCCGGAGGGCATTTCCCGAAGGCAGCGGGGCCGGGACCCGGCAGGAAATGGAAGGATGAAGTGTGCAGCCGGAGCGGTGATGTTCCTTCTCTCCTTGCTTTCCCCCGCAGGAACGTAATCCGCAATGCTAGTTCTCAGGTTGCTCAATGTTGTCGCTCCAGCCTACTTCTTGTGCATCTCCCTAGTGACCTTCGTCCTCCAGATCTTTGTCTTCATCCCCAGCATGTTCAGAGACCCTTCCACCACCCCACTTTTCTCGCCTGGTCTGCTGCATGGGGCCCTCTTCCTCTTCCTCTCAGCTAATGCCCTGGGCAACTACGTCCTTGTGATCCAGAGCTCCCCCGAGGACTTGGGCAAGGACTTAAACTTGGGCAAAGGAGCCGAAGTGGCAGACTGGCTGGATGGAAGCAGGTCCCCTGGCTCAGCCTTGCCCAGCACTCACTTCTGTAGACTGTGTGCCAGAGTCACCCAGAGGCATGACCACCACTGTTTCTTCACAGGGAACTGCATCGGGAGCAGGAACATGCGAAACTTCATCATGTTCTGCCTCTACACCTCGCTGGCTTGCCTTGACTCCCTGGTGGCAGGCATGGCTTACATTTCTGCAACACTTTCCATGTCCTTTGCGGACCCACTGGCCTTCCTCACTCTTCTGCCTCACTCCATCAGCCAGTTCTTCTCAGGTAAGGACTCCTTGCTCAGAGATGAGGAGCACGTTCCTCCTCCAGGACTCCTGGGATGGGGGGACCTGATCTTCCTTGGGTAGCTGTCGATGTGGAGGTGTGGTATGGAAATGGGCAAGAGGGGCAATTGGCCTTCTTTGGAGGCTACAGCCAGCCTTTTCAAAAGGCTTCACCTGAAAATAGAAGCTGGGGCCCACTCCAAGTTACAGCCATAGCCATATTCCTAATGCATTAAGCTCTAGAAAATGCCCCATGACCAACTTGGTGGTGATAGAATAGGGCTATCTGTTGTGCAGCACATGTATTGTAATTAGACAGAGGAGGTGGATTTCACTGCAGGTATGGGGGATCTTTTGCCCGTCCTACAGGTCGAGGTGGGAGGTCTTGTGGGTTTTTCAGAACTCTGCGAGTTCCCCATCTCCCAGCAGGTATATCTTCATTCTCTTCATCCAGGTCCACTCACTCCCTTCACTGTCAGCCACCTCCTGCCTCCTGGCAGTGCAAACTTACTGAGATTTTTTCATCCTTCTAGCACAGGAGAATTGGGGTTCAGGCAACAGAAACCAAGAGAGGAGTTAATGTGACACAATTAGGTACCTGTCTTGTGACCCCAGTCTGGGACACAAGTCCACAGAGAACCAGGGGAAATTCTCTGTGCTGCTCTTTGCAAAAGCTCCACACCAAAAGCAAATACCTCCTTCTCCTTGCCACCATTCCTTACCCTTCTTTCTGTTTCTTCCCCTTTCCCCTCTCTCCCTGCCTTTCTGTAAGTCTCCACAACCCTTCTCCTTCCCTCTCCTGATTTTGCTCCCATAACTCATCCTCTGCTCTTGCAGAGCAAGAAGCCTTGCCTCTTCACCTTTCAACACACCCTCAAACTCTCCAACCCCAACCCTTCCTCTGTCTAAATCCAAGAGTTAGACAGATCCTGACCTCAGAGAAGGCATTATGCAGACAGCCTAGACTGTTACTCTGCCCTGAGAGCGACTGCAGAAAATTGCCATTTCCCCCTTTGCAGCTCCTGCCTCACACACTTACATCAACTTGTACTAGACTAAAATAGGTATCCCATATATTTTAGCTTTAGAGGTTCAGCTGAGCTCAGTAAGAAGGCAGTCTCTTTTGGCTAGTGCACTGTCAACATAAGTGTTTATTAAGATCTGAGTGTGGAGACTCCACTGCTGGGGATACAGGAGCCAGGGGGGCCCCAGCTTGCTTTTCAGATTCCAGGCTGAGTTTGCAGGGTTGCCATCTGAAAACAAACAAATATCTCTCTACTTGGCAAATTAGCAGATTTGTCATGGTAATCACTGAGAGACAATAAACATGAAATCCTGCCATGACATTTTTATGGAATCATTTTTCCAGCTAGAAGAATTTTTGTAAATAATGTTCCATGAGCTTTACTAGCATTAAAAACACTGGGAATGATTTTCCCCTGTGCCTGAGCTCTGCCTGAGCAGTCTGGGAGGGGGAGCAGGGATGTGGGAGGAGATTATCAAGGAATTAGTTTTCTCTGACTCTGAGGGCTCATGTGCACAGAGGTGGATCCTGGCATATATTTGCAGAGACACCGAAGTGCCCCAGCTCTGGTGTCAGCAACTGTGGTGCCAGGATAGCATGTGGGCAGTGTTTGAGTGGGACACAATGGGGCTGGGTGCAGCACTAAGAGCCAGAACACCCTTGAGAGGCAGCAGCATCCAGCAGCTCCCACCAAACCTCTAGTTCTGCTGAGAAGAGAACTGCTGCCTCACACAGCAAGATACAGGCATGTGGTGTCTTGATTCCTTGGGAGGAAGGGCCTACTAGGTTTCTACCAGCACATTTAACCTCCATTTCAGGAAAGAAAAACACAATCTTGAACAGTTACCTGGAAGAGTTGCTCACACAGTATTTTTCAGCTAATGTAACTATTACTTCAGGGTTGTTGTATGATCCAAACAAAGAACTGCGATAGCAGGGAAGAAACTTTATCTTTCTTCTTCTCCATCATGCCCACTGTACTGCAGAAGTAGTAAAGGAGGATGAGGGGTGAATCTGCTGGTCTTATGTCAACAAAGTGTTCCTTGCTTTCATGCTGGGAAAGTTTTCAGCTGGCTCATTCTTCCCAGACTGTACTCAGGCATGGATTTCAGAATCTGATCCAAAGTCTATAACTGCAGCCTACAATACAGCTTTTCTGGCATGGATAATATATGGCAATATAAGCTTGAGATCACACTGGGTCACTTAGAGCAAAAAAGAATCCGAGACTAAAAGAGACTGTGGGGATGAGGGACAAATGGAGAGCACTATTGTAAACACATCAGATTGGACCCACAAAAGAAATCAAAGCTTTATGTAGGTAACCTGAAGAAAAGATTTTTAAAATCGTGCCTGAACAGGATGGTTCAGAGAGGCTTAATATTTTCAAGGGGAAACAAGGGTAATTACTTCCTGAATGTTGAATTTCAGCAAGTCATATAAATAAAGCTTATAGCCACCTTGCAAAGGGTCTAAAGAAAATGTCTTTCTCCATATCCCATCCCAGTATCAGCTGTAGGAAAGAACAAATGTCTGTCACACTCTGGTCCAGTAAAAGAGGGACAGAGAATCCAATATTTAGCTCTGGGCTTCCTACCTGGTAGATTAAGTTATTCTGACAGAATTGGTATGAGGATTTGTCATTATCCTAAGGGGCTTGTTCTTCTCTTGCTGTGTTGCATACGGAGCCCACTGAGCTGAATGGGATCTAATAAGAAGGGAAAGATGACATTGCATTTAGGAAGAAAATGGAATGATTCCTGCGCCTTTTTCAAGTGAGGACAGTCTCTGAAAGCTTGAGGCTGTAGTCAATGTCCTTACTAATTATCCGCAGAGGAGCTGGCCCCAATCTCTCACTTACAGCACTGCCAGGTGGAAAAGATGGGATTCACAGATTGCAAAACAGGAAGCAAGAGATGCATATCCAGTGACCCTTGTATCAAACTTAAAACCTGAAGCACCCATGTACCTCTTTTAGGCAGCACACCTCTATTGTCCATGCAATCCCTGCTCTATCACAGTTGCTCTTGTAGGGCCCAAAGTCTTCCAGAGGAACAGAAACATGTGAGAGCTTTTTTATTTCTAAACCTTACAGGAACCAGTGAAAAGATATCAGCTATTTATACCAGTATTGACACACATTTCATTTCCTTTGTGTAAATATGCCTGTGTGAAAATATGGGTGTTTAATAATAACCAATATACACAAAATACAAGCATAAACATCATATGGGCACACAGAGAATATTATATTAATGGGTTTGAATCTGCTTACGCACTGAAAGGTCACTCAGTGACACCTGCTGTTGTACTAATATTTTCCAGAAGGAGTTCTAAAATCATTGTAGAGGAAAGGGCCTACAGAATATTTTTATTCAAATATATTCATCATAAATATATACTAAAAACCCACCAGTTGAATTAGGAGCTTCAGACAGTCAAAGTATTTTGCGTATTCTAGCAGCAGCTAATAAAAGGAATTTGGATTGTATTTTAGAAAGGTTTCTGTTTCTTTCTTGCATTCACATAAAAACTGCCTTGCCACAAAGGTAGGAAAGTCATTATTGATTTATTTTTCTTTTTTAACATTTATATGTATATACGTGTGTGTGTGTGTGTATACACACACATACTCATATAGTAGAGATGGAGAAAAAGAGAGAGAAATCTCAAATATTTCTGCCTTGTGTTAATACAAACAGTAAAGCTTCTAGAAGGATCTACATGCTGTGGATCTAATTTCTTTTCAAAATCCTAGAAATCTTAGATTCAATGTGATGAGCAGGTAAATCCTTAAATAAATTAATCATAGTTCAAGACAGTGCTGGAGTCTTACAGATATGCTTTACTTCTGGCTGAATTTGTCCCTGTAATCTAGATCCTCACATTAACAGCAGAAGGAGAAGTGTACAGAGACTATTGTCATTTTAGTATTTCCCCAGCAGGTCCATTGCATCGGACACTATGAAGAAAATAATTTAATATGGTTAGAGCAACCAGGCTGTCTTGTTCCTACCTCCCCACTTGTGGCCAGAGAAAACAGGTGGTTTGTTGGTTCCCGGGGCTGTGTTACACTGCGTGTGAGGTCTGTCTAAGCTCTTTCTTTTATTGTCCTCCCTCCCCCCAACTCTTGGTTTGCAGGAGCTCTCCTTAGCTCTGAGATGTTTGTCATCCTCATGCTCTACCTCTGGCTTGGGATTGGACTGGCCTGCGCCGGCTTCTGCTGCCACCAGATGCTGCTGATCCTGCGTGGGCAGACACGGTACCAGGTGCGGAAAGGAATGGTGGTAAGAGCCCGGCCCTGGAGGGAGAACCTGCAAGAAGTCTTTGGCAAGAAGTGGCTGCTAGGACTTCTCATCCCTGTGCTGAACGTGGAGAGTAACTACCGTAGGCAGAAAGAGAAATAAAATCCCCGTGCGTGTGTGTGCATCCCACGCACACAACACCTTCCCTGTTCTCTCCCACTGTCTCCTGGATCACTACAGAGCTGGGCTGCTCCATCTCTCGGGATTGCAGCCGCTGTGGGAGGAAAGAATGGGCTATCAAACAGAATAAATTTAGCATATTAACATGGAAATCACAAACCATGTAGATGAGATACTGCAGCTTAGTAGTCACATCACTGCACCTGCATATGTGGCAACAGTCTTTGAACTAGCAGAAAAATTAGTCAGACCCTCCTGTGGCTTCCTGTCTGAACCCTCCAGTCCCCAGCCCCATTAGTAACTCTATATAGTCTTAACAAACTGCAGCAGGAGCCTGGGCTGTTGTGGAAGACTGTAAAAATGGTGTCTAGTCCTTGGGAGGGTTTTGTGGGGTGCCTTTTTGGCTCTTACATACTTGAGGTAACTTCACATGGGAGCATCATTCCAGAACTGTTTGGACAATGGTGTCAGGTACATGGTGTGATTCTTGGGATTGTCCTGTGCAGGGCAAAGAGCTGGATTTCAATGATCCTTGTGGATCCCTTCCATCTCAAGATATGATTCTTGATTCACAATACTGAGAAGCCCTTAATGACAGAACTGCAATGCAATCAAGCTGTCCTAGGAGCAGGCTATGAACATGGTTAATGCATCAGGTAAACCTTCTCTCCACAGGCTAGCAATCAGGAGGAAAACAAAGAGAAATTGAGAATTTCTCATTTCTGTTCTTGATCTGTTCCCTACACAGTGATAGGTCAAGACTGTAGCTCTGCTACTTATTTTTAACAGTCCTTTGTCCAATGACAGAGTCCAGGCAAAGCTGCCCTTCTCAGGGAACAGCAAGCAGATAAATTGTGATCAGATGGAGGGACAAGGAGAGGAAACCACAAAGGTGAATGAAAATGCTGTGTTTGAGAAGCTGTGTGATGGGGCAGACTATGCATACCTGTGAGAGACAGAAGGAAGTGTGACCATACAGCAAACAGTTGGGAGGGTGCCAAGAGCATTGCTGCTGTGTCAGAGCCCTGATGCATCGCCCTCTCACACAGGACACCTGCACCATTAGTGCTGTGAAGAGTTCAAAATCCCAGAAGACAGGGAGGTTTTCCAGCCCATCAGGGCACTTCATTTTGCACTAAAACAAACAGAAAAATGTTTTTCTCAGACATCCCTGCCACACTTTATTTAGAGGCTCTCCAGGGCAATTCCCTCTTGCATTGCTGCAGAGGGTTAAATTTATCCATGTTATACCTCCATTAAGGATGTTAATAGAATTACTACAGGGATTAATCAACTTAATGTGTCAATTGTTTTTTAGCTGCAGCAACAGCCCATTAGATCAGTGCTGAGATCCTATGCTTATAGATGCCTTAAGAAAGGGTACCATGACATCTCTACCAGGATCATAGCACTGGATTCCCCAGCAGCTGCAATGAGAAGCCTCTGTTTTGGCAAACTGCATCAGCTTATGTGGGCTGGATAGGAATCCATTGCTTCTCTTTAATAGGCTGGGGAGTATGCTGACAAGCCGTGAAAAATGTTATTTCTTCCTCAGAAATGCTCTTGGTGCATTCCCGGTAGCAGAATGCACCTTGCTTTCATCCTTGCATTTCTCACAAGCCAGAACAGAGGCACTCGTTCCTGCAGGCTTTGTAACCGTCTTTGACCGCTTTACACTTGAAAACATGTTCGAATCAATAACAAACAAAGTCTATTGTGATGAGCAGAGTAACCTTGAAAATATACTGGAAAAACCCTTAGCTGGGTAACTAAAACATGGAGGATATACATCCTTCCACAGTGTGTGTGTTCGCATGAACACGCCATTGTTTCTGTGTGTAATATGCTGTATTTTCTCTAACAGTGAACAATAAAAGGTGTTCTGATTTTTTACATGAGCTGTATTGTGCTTTTTGACAGTTAGCTGTCATTAGCCGTCTCTGTACATTTGTTACAGCATACACACAGATATGTCAAAGGAAGAAATTAGGATTTGTTTATTGGCTTTGCCAATAATTCATCATGTGATTTTTGACAAGTCCTTTCATCCTCCCTACTTTAATGTAATGACCAATCTAAAAATGCATCTGATAACCAATTTGCAGACCCATTCCAATTTCTATTTATAAATTACACAACCAAATTCATAGCTTGTCAACTCAAAGCTATGGGAAAATTAAGCTATTATCATCACTCACAAACAGCATCTCAAATTATTCCTTCCTGGCGAATGGTGTCAAGGTGAGCAGACAGTCACCTAGACACTGGAATGAGAGCCAGAGTCTCATGCCATACACTTTGCCTTGGAAGGATTATTCTTATTCCACAGACTCACTGATCCAGCTTCTCCACTTTTGTAGACTTAAAGACAACAGACTTTCAAAATTTCAGCCAGAAGCTACCTCCCACCAGCAGAAATTATGGTTTGACATCTTTGCCCTCTGCTTTTGGCTTTTGAGGGACACTGCAGTCTCGGACAGCTCATGGCACTTGGCACCTGCTGCCACAGTGCCTCGGGCTGTAAAGCTCCCTAGGGCTGCACACTGAGAAAGGCAGAAAACTCAGAGTTTCAATGGGCCACTCTGCAAGGACAGAATCCATCCAGTTCAACATTGGTTGCCCATGAAGCCTGTTGCCTCTTCACATCAGGGCTGGATTATGTCCGGCCCCTGTGTCAGGGTTACAGCTGTCTGCCTTCACCACAAAATGTCAGTCCTTGCAGAAGCACAGATCCCAGTTTGAGTCACTGCAGCACAGTCACGCACAACTATTCTTCCTGTCAGACACCTGTGTTCCTGGCTGGAAATTGCTGCATCACCATTTTATGCAGCTAAACGGTTCTTTTGCAGCAAACTATCGGGTTTCAGCAGTTGTGGTGGGACTCTCAGATGGATACAGCCTTTACAGTTATGATCCTCTGGGATGGAAAGAGCTATAAAAATGTAACATTAGACTGACCCTGTATATTGGCTTATTTCTCTGCTCATTCCCAAGTGTGCAGACTGCCCTGTTTGGGGTAGTGGTTCTGCAGGAACAGTTAAGAGTATTTTTTTAGTCAGCTGCCCTGACATCGCTTCCTTGTCATACCCTTCTGTACTTACAGAAATCCTTGGCAAGAAAATGTAACAGGGCTCAACAACTGTGAACAGAACCTTTGCTCTTAGCTATGATTTAGTAAATGAAGGTTGAGCTCAATGGCAATGTCGCAAATTCTAAATCTGTTCAATGGCTCTAAAGTTTTCTAAGGATAAATAATAAAAGCTTCTCATCTTCTGTGCTTAAAGAGTCATTACTTACTATTTGCATTTCATTACATAGCAGCTGCAATAGCAAATATATTTTGGAACATGATTTCTTGTGACCATGTCTAAACACTCGCAAAGGTTTTAAAAATAAAGCACTTAGGCTTCTCTGGCTTTGGAAAATCAGATGACCACCAGATTTCTTCTCTGGTAATGCTAGTGGCTGAAGTAAAAGCTCCCTGTTGCTAAAGACCTTGCACAGAAACCACACTTTTGCTTAGTGGCTTGTCTATTTTAAGTGTGACTATCTGAAAAAACGGTGTCGCCTCTAAGGTCTCAGAAGTCTTTGCAATAGCAGTATAGAGGAAATTAAGGGATGCAACTCTGAAGTAAACCAGAAGTCTGTTCTTATGTATAGTAAGAATCTCATACAAAGTAAGTAGTAGATGGTGTTCCTCTTCATACTGCACTACTGGGCGGCCCTGAAGGCCTGCATGCCAAAAGGTCTTCATTAGATATCCTCAGAGGAGAGAGAGTTAAAACATAAAAGTCTCAAGTAATAAGGCACAGGGAACATAGGAGAAAAGATGACGTGAAATAGCATTTATCTTAAGAAATAGCCAACCCAAGGGAGATGATCACAGTCTAAAAATACTTTCAAGGAGACAGACTGAATGAATGAGAAGACTCATTAACTGTAAGGATATAGCTGGAGGAGGACAAGCAGTCCTGGACTGAAAGAAAAGCTGAGGTCGAGAGCAATCAGAGAAAGTGGCCCCAGTGAGAGCAGAAGTGATTTGATGTGCATAGGCATGATGAGAGCCATCAGGAAGTATGAGGTATGACAACAGAATTCAAGTTAACTTCATTGATTATTGGCTGAATGGACACAAAGAAATTTAACAAAACTCATTGCTAATCAATTTCTGCTCAAAAAACCTCAAAGCTCCAGCAGAGCCAAAAGGGTTTTTTTCTCTTGAACAGTAAATTATGATACAAGAAGGAGATGCATGGATAGAAACCATAAGCAGAAATGGCAGAGTCCATATACTTCTCTTTGAGTTATTTAAAGACCAGCCAGAACTATCACAGTTGGAGTAAAGCAATGACCTACTTGTCCAATACAAATAAAGGGAGAAGAAAATTTAAACCTATGTGGAGTCTCGGTGTCCTGCTAGATATTGAAATCTATGGAAACATGTCAGACAACTTAACAAACAGCAAGATGGTCTCTAATAATGAGATGTCCGCATGTGGGTTTTTTGCTTTTCCAGCTCTTTTCCAGAAAGCCGGGGGAATAAAGAATCCTTGGAGATTACACCAGAAGTCAGCAAACATGGATCAAAGAGTGCTTAAGTCCTCTTACGGAGCCATCCCGGCAGCAGCCTTGTCTTCATTACACCAAAGAGCTTTTAGCATTGGTTGTCCTACTGAATCTAACTGGCAAGTGATGTCAGAGCTCCAGCATGCCAGTCCCATGTCTCTTAAGGTTTTTGGAGCCAGATTTTTCTAGTCTCCCCAGATGTTTACAAATAAAAGTTTTAAATTCTGAAGTACCAGTGTGTAGTGGGTTGACCCTGGCTGGACACCAGGCACCCACCAAAACCCCTCTATTACTCCCCTCTGCATCTGGAGAGGGGAGAGAAAATATAACTAAGGAAGGGTTCATGGGTTGAGATAAAGACTGGGAGAGATCACTCACCAAATACCACCTTGGGTAAAAGAGATTTGAATTGGGGATATTCATTGAATTTATTACTAACAAAATCAGAGCAGGATAATAAGAAGTAAAATAAATCTTAAAAATACCTTCTCCCCACCCCTTTCTCCCCTCCTTCCTGAGGTCTACCTCTTCTCCCCCAGAGCAGTGCAGGGAGATGGGGAATGGGTGTTATGGTCAGTTCATCACATGTTATTTCTGCTGCCAATCAGGGAGAGGAGTCCCTCCCCTGCTCCATGTGGGGTTCCTCTCACGGGAGACAATCCTCCACAAACTTCTCCAACATGAATCCATTCCATGGGCAGCAGTTCTCCATGAACTGCTGCAACATGGGTCACTCTCCCATGGGGTATAGTCCTTTAGGCACAGCCTGCGATGGCATGGGTCCCCACGGGGTTACAAGTCCTGCCAGCAAACCTGCTCCAGTGTGGGCTCCTCTCTCCATGGGTCTGCAGGTCCCTGCCAGGAGCCTGTTCCTAGCACAGGCCTCCCACGGGTTCACAGCCAACTCTCAGGTGTCCAGCTGCTCTGGTGTGGGTCTCTGCCACTGGCTGCAGGTGGATCTCTGTACCTCTGTGGTCCTCTATGGGCTGCAGGGTGACAGCTGCCTCACCACAGTCTTCACCACAGGCTACAGGGGAATCTTGACTCCAGCACCTGGAACACTTCCTCCCTCTCCTCCACTCCATGTCCTGCAGAATTGTTCCTGTCACGTATTTTCACCCCACACTTCTCTGGCTGCAATTACATCTGCTCAACAACTTTTTTTTCTTCTTAAATACATTATCACAGAGGTGTTACTATAATTCCTGATTGGCTCAGCCTTGGTAGGCAGCACAGCTGTCTTGGAGCCACNGGCCTCCCACGGGTTCACAGCCAACTCTCAGGTGTCCAGCTGCTCTGGTGTGGGTCTCTGCCACTGGCTGCAGGTGGATCTCTGTACCTCTGTGGTCCTCTATGGGCTGCAGGGTGACAGCTGCCTCACCACAGTCTTCACCACAGGCTACAGGGGAATCTTGACTCCAGCACCTGGAACACTTCCTCCCTCTCCTCCACTCCATGTCCTGCAGAATTGTTCCTGTCACGTATTTTCACCCCACACTTCTCTGGCTGCAATTACATCTGCTCAACAACTTTTTTTTCTTCTTAAATACATTATCACAGAGGTGTTACTATAATTCCTGATTGGCTCAGCCTTGGTAGGCAGCACAGCTGTCTTGGAGCCACCTGGCATTGACTCTGCTGGACATGGAGTAAGCTTCTGGCAGTTTCTCACAAAAACCACCCTCTAGCCTCTCCACTACCAAAACCTGGCCATGCAGACTCAATATACAGTGTCATACACTGTTTTCACAGTGCCTCCTTTAACATGTTGTCAGCCACCTTAATAGTAGTTCCAGAGCTGCTATCAATTAAAAATAAATGGAGCATGTTGATCAGTTTACTTCACAAGAGGCAAGGCAAGGGATGGCAATAGCAAGCTCTGTGTGCCAAAGTTTCATTTCTCTGCTACTGATTTTACTGTATATCCACCAGCTTAGGGGAATGCACAGCCTCTGGCCTGTATTTCAGCTCTTTTACTCAATCTGTCTTTACCACTAGTCATTCCAAAATTATCATGCCTAACTGGAAGATTTTCATTAGCTGTCAGGTCAGTCTTTTTAGCTGCTTGTGTTGGACAAGAAGAGATGAAGACCTGAACCTATGTATCATCAAACTGCTGAAAGTACAATAGATTGGTTTGTCATCACAATACCCTTAATAATCTTATATATTCACTGGGCAATGGAGTTAACACAGTGGACCCACCCAAGAGTCCGTAGGAGTTAACAAGCAACTGCTGAACGCAGCCTTGTCACAGAGACTGTTATCAAGGAATTATGTTATCATCGAGAACTGCTTGAGACTAGAGATGAGCTTTATGGTCAGTGACAGAAAAAAAAGAGACTGATCAGCCAGGACTCCTAATGGTTTATAATTGCCAGGAGGAAACACTTGACCAGTACAACAGAGGCAATCTTTGTAGGTCTAAACATGAACTGCCAAAGTCAAACAGTCCCACAAAGTCCAGATGCTATGAAAGCTACTTTGAGAAGAAACTTCAGCATAGCATTACCTAAAGGAAAAAGTGATTCACTAATTAAGAATTCCCAAGAACCCAGTGTTAAGATCAATGGTTTGAGTTCTTCGAGACTTGGAGAGCCCATCCCTCTACTGACAACTTTCAAGAATCAGTTCTTTATTAATATCCACTGAGTTTGATATTTAAAGCTGTCACTAGATGTTCTGCCAAAACATCCAGTGCTATATTGTGTGGTTTACTCAATACTGAAGACCAACGTAGGTCATCCCAGTAGCAGCCATTGATACTATGATTTTCTTCTCCAGGGAACACCTGTAACAGTCAGTGGGATGGATTTGTCTGAGAAAACTTTGATTAACCAAGCATTTATTACACTACAGAAAACTTGACTGAGATTATTATTGTCAAGAGAAATAATTTTTCCTTTTCTCTTCAAGCCACAGTACAGGTATGAAATAAACCTTTTGGACTAATCTATCAGTAGCATGCACTAGAAGTAGTATGCACGAGACTGCAATTTACTGACAGCTCTTGCTGTCTTCCTTTATGCTTCCATTGTCACTAACCATCCAAGGAAATAAGTCAATTTGTGAATATGAAGCTACTGAAGAAGCCTAAGAAAGCAAAATGCGGCAACACAATTCTACCTAGGTATCAGCTATACTGTTTATAGAGACTTAAAATCTCTTTTAAAGCTCTGGAAACAAAGCTCCAAAAAACATAATAATTTCATGCCAGGAGAAAAGGTGAAATTTCAAATCACACTCTGAGACCCAGTTTCTCTCTACCAGAACTGGAGTGTTTTCCAGGTCTGTGGATTCACCCCACAATCACCTCAGATCATTCCATTGCTTCAGGATAGACAGGCATGTCAGAAATTTGACTGTATACCCAATGCAGCTGGAGGCACAGCAAGCCTAGGCAGAGCCAATGCCTGCTGCAGGAGATGCCATCAGCTCAGAAAAAAACGTTACTATCCAGGTTGTCAACAGGGCACTAAAAGCCCCCTAGTTCAGATAAAGATCTTTCCTGTAGGATCCTATCAGATCCAGTTACATCAGTCTGCAGGCCAACACCACATTTCTCCCTTTGACCCCCTTTTTAACTCTGTGTATGGACTATTCCTCATGAACTAATTTGGCCAAAACTTGTCCAGCATCATCCAATCAGCTATTATCATGTTCTGTGAAAGGAAGAATTTCAGCAGGGGCTTATTAGGATATGTATTATATTGATGGGAAAGAGAAGGAAAGCGTGAAATACGTGAAGGAGCATGCCAACCCAGCCTGCAAATTATAGCATGAAGGACAAACTGAGATGAGCCTGCAGAATAAGATGGCAGCATTTTAGACTGCATATGGGCTTGAAGCAAAAAATTACAATAAACCTTTTCCATAGTTCTGTAAGGCAGAAAGACATGGAATATTATATTCAGCTTTGCCTTTATTAGTCAACCAGATGGAGTTCAAAGAAAAGACGTAAGTGATTAAGAAGCTGAGAAATGGATTTGTAAGCTTTAAAAAATTGTTGTATTTATCTAGCTCAGGAAACTATAACTAAAGTGGATGTAAGGAAAATGTGGTAACCACCCATATATTCTGGAGGGTGGGAAAAATAATTCATGCTGGACAAACAAAAATCAACTAGAAACAGTGTTCAGTTTAAGAAAATGAAATGATATGTTAACATTTCAGGAAATACTCCCAAACAGCAGTTCTTCCACTGTCAGCTGTTGGAATAAACTTAGGTTGGAGAAGCTGAAATCTTGGAATCTAGGGAGCTACAGAATGAAGAGGGTAAAGAACAGTGAATAGGGAAGTGCCTGTTGTTGCTGGAAAAATGAATAATAATAGTGGGAAAAATAAACCAGAGAAGCTTCCACTTTTTACCTAGACAGTTGTTCAAGCTTAATCCAATAGGAGCTATCCTTTCCTATTCTGTATTTCACTTCTTAACATCTCATCTGGGTTCAAAATATTTATTAGCACCAGTGTAAATTTATTCAATAAAAGTAACATGAAACAGAAATAGTTGTGTAAATACAGTTATATATAGGTGTTATGTGTTGAAAGAAACAAAAGCCAGTGGTTTCATCTTCTCTTCATAAGCATGGTATTAGAGCTTGATTCCCACATGGCTTCTGTTTGTAAATGTGTCAGCAATGATTGAGAGAAGGCAAAGAATATCACAATGTTATATTCCTAAAATAGTTTTTGTTCAATGATGAGTTATGGTGTTATTTCTCAGGATTTCAGTAGGACTAAGAGATACCCAAGCTGCTTATGTTTTCCCTTTTTTTTATACTTTTAGGGACTGTCAGAATGACCACTCTGTGTCTGTGCAAACTGAAGAAAACATACTTATATTTCTATTTGACTTTTTTTAACCTTGAAATGAACAGTTAGGTATGTTAACTTCCCATGACACAGCTTTCAGATGGTTTGGAAAAATGCTGCCAGCTAAGAACTTCTGGTAATGTCAAGACCCTCAAATAGAGCAGCTACATAAACACATGCAAGCTGAGATGTCATAAAAGATTTAATATCACTTTTGAATTCTGGCATAATTTTAAGACAGTCTTTCCTTTTCTTCTTAACTCTTGCTCCTTTTCCCCCTCCTTCAAAATAATACATGGAAAGATTTTTGATAAAACACAGCAGGTCATATAGAACAGATTTACATGGAAGAACTGGGAGACCTTTACACTATGTGGGAAATACCAAAGAGGAGAAAGCAGACATTTCATTAGCTCAGTTATTATTATTTATAAGTCAACTAGAATGACCTTTTATACTTGTTTGATAAAATTTACTTACTGAAACCCCAGTGGAAATGTATCCAATTCATAATTTAGATTTCCAGCAAAAGCCTTAAATTAAAGTTCATATTTAAGTGTAAGTGTTAAGAGGCTGTACAGATTTCCACTCCCCACAGGAAGTCCCTGAGGCACAAGAAGCATTACTCTGGTGGTCAGAAGTCTCCAGCACTACAGCAGAAAAAGTAATGATTTTGCAGCTAACTAGCCAGATGTCGAGTCTTTTAACAAATATGAATTTTGGGAGGAAGGCTCAATCATCTGGGTTATATAGGTGCACAAATGGCAAGACTGTGCCCCTAAAGATTTTTCAAGGCATACAAAAATCCCACTCATTAATGCACTGCTATAGATTAGAAGCCATCTGAGATTATTTCAAAAATTTATACTGTCTCAAAAGTCAGTACTTACAAGTCCTGATCCTTTTTACCTTGGGCTCTGACAAATCCCAGCATCTCTCCAACAAAATAGTGCAAACTATGTAAACACATGCAAGCAGGCAGGACAGCAGCTTCATGGATGAAGACAATAATGAAAACACTCAGTCCTACAAGTAGCAGAGAACTGCAGCTCAGTCCAGGAAAAAAGACTGGAGCATATTCTTAGCTTCTAGCATGGACATAATCCCATGACTGCAGCTGCGCTACTCACACCCTTCATTTTACTCGTGTTTTGCAGGTGTGCTGGTTAGATTGCAGTACTCAGTGTCTTCCAGGAGTGCATTGGGGGCATTTTTCTGATTTCAAATATTGTGCCTTTTTGGACAGAATAATGTGACATCTCCTAAGTCTCCAGGGTTTTGACCCCAGTTTCATATGTTGCATTATTACAGTTACATGAAGAGGTTTACATGCTGGAAAGGAAAATTACATGCATGGGCATAAATTAATACATGAGTGGGGCACGACATGTCTGTTTACACCACAAGAGGGTTTTTTAGTGTCTGCAACACAGCCAGCTAGCACTCTATCCATTCCTCTCGCCTTACCAACCTTGAGATATTTATAAAAGTTTCCTGGATAGGCATAGAAGTAGAGATTTTAGTCAGCTATATTTTTTCCTTTCAGTTTTCCAAACCATCAGAAACCAGTCTCTCTACTCACTTGTGAAATTACATTACGGAAATTAACCCAGTGAGTAAGTAGTTTATCAACATGAAAGAAAATGTAGGTTAGTATAACCACACAAATGCTCAGCCTTTAGAAAATCTAGCACCAGAACCATGACAGCCCACAGCCATGACTTCTTGTTCCAATTCTTATACAAGAAGCTTGAAGCACTTTATAATAGGGAACAAGTTTTGCTTTTCTCATTTTACAGCTGAGAAGATCAAAGTGCCTTCTACAAGGGGAAACAAGAAACTGAGCCTGGGGCCATCTCAATTCCAGCCATATGTTATTGTTTGAATTATTTCATGCAGCAGTAGCAGTGCCAGTGCCAAATGCTTTTGAGGTGGGTGTGATTTGTGGGATCAAAGCAACAAATTTAAGCCTACAGTGTATTTTTTGGCAGGAGGAGAGGAGGGAGCACTCAATGAAAGCAGCTAGTTAGTTCCTCTTCACCACTAAGATACATTTCAGCTTATACATCTAAATCAAACGGGGAAAAAAAATCTTTGTGTTTAAAACCAGATTTTTAAAAAGAAGCCTGGAAAACTGGTCTACTGTGTGGACAGTTACCTTAAAATCTATTTTCATACATCTGTGAGAAAAATCTTTGGTAACATTGATGTTCAGTATTCTTTTCCTTTCCTTTGCCTTTGTTCTTTCTCCTTTACTACAGCTGCCACCTACTTACGGCAATAATTCTGTGGAATTTATTTCATCTTTTTCCATTTTCTTCACGTCAAATTTACAAGATTTTAGGTGTCAGCCATATGGCAACCAGTCCCTCACTCGAAGTTCCCTTATCTTCTACCTGATGTGACAATTTAGACTATAGAAAAGCAATGGAAAATTACAGTGCATTGACAACAGTGTGTGATTTAAAACAAATACTTTCTCATGCCAAGGAAATGCTGAACATTAATAGTAAGCACTAAAGTAAGACTGAGAGCTGATGCTACACATCATAAATATCACATTTTCATTGAGCTCTTTTTTGAATTAATAAGAAAGAGACTGGGGCAAATCTCAAAATAAAGAAGAAGTCCAGAAGCATACGTTAGACATGTCAGTGCTAATGGCACTTGTAGGATATTAAGTGTGAACACAATTGCCAGTATCAATTTCATGCTGTTATGTGTGCTTAGGTTAGAGAAGTTCTCACCTGGAGCTTTGGGTGCCATGGAAATGTATGAAGATCCAAGAACTGAGTGCTGCTATACTTGTTCTCATCCCAAACAGAAAACTATCTCAGGCAAATTGAGTCTTGTTTTTAGTCATATTTATATTTTGAAGGGAGATAAAATGGATGCAGTAGCCCATTTACTGAAAAATGATGTGTTAAGGACTGATCTTGCATCAGAAGAGGGTGTGATAAATAACAAAAGCGTGCCCAAAGATAAACTAAGCTGTGGAGAACAATGGAGTGTTTTCCTCCCTTCCCCATACTAATATGAGAGGTAGGCAGTGGCTTGTTATTGCAAATGTCATTATATTTTATGAAATAGTGAATCTCTGCATGGCTACTGAGCACTTGGTTGTCACTGAGCTGATTTCCAGAGCAGTGAGATGAAGCAAGAATGTGGGCATTCCTTTGAGGTGTTCTTCTGCAGATAAACAGATGTTATAATGTGGAAACAGGAAAAGTGGTATCATGGCATCACTTGCCCCCTGGAATAGAGAGCATCCATCTTCTTCCACTCACCCAACAAAGCTCACTGATACACACTTCACATCAGACAGCTGTAGTGTCTCAGGCTGGTAGGTGTTTAGGTGCTGGAGAAGCAGTGGAATTTGAAAAAAAAGCAAGACTTAGAAACTGCAATTATCCTTCCCATAACTTTGCTGGCTCCAGGATCAGGCAGAGCCCGTGTATCATTCCGCTTCTCCTAACACCACTGTTTTAAGTTTGGCTGCAGAAAAAATTGAATGGGCTAACAATTTTAACATGCAGGCAAGTTTGACCTTTGCATCTCAGTCTTTCAAAGAAATAGAGCCTTTGACTTTGGCCGTGAGGTGCGTGTTCAGACTGCCCAGCTTGTTTCTGAACTGCTAGAAGGTAGTCAGGGCCATTGGTTTATCTGTGCACCAACATCTCACCCTCAATGACAACATCTGTCTTAACTACAGTCTCTCAACAGTCTCTACCCAAACGCTGCTACTGCACAGGACCAGGAGCACTTCAGCAACAGACCTCAGTGCAGTTACTCGCTCTGCTCTGTCCCAGTTTGGGTTGGCTGCAGCTCCCATTACACATGTGGAGGCGTTTCACTATTTAGATGATTACCATCAAGCTCAGACTTTCATCCTTGCACCATCAGTTGCAATGAAATGTTTTGGAATACTTCCTGGCCATTTATCACATAATTAATCTCAGCAACCCACTTTCAGAATGTTCTCAAAAAGCATTAATGTGTAAGTGTTCTGCAAGCATGGTTAGTGACAAGATGTTGAACAGTGAGAACCAATTTCACTTTGATATAGACTATCCTATTCTGACTTGCGAGCATGTTTGGATATGTATAACATTATCATTTGCATGGGAGACAATACTTAGCAAGAACACAAAACAATAGGCATTGCTAACATTCACCCTGGGTAAAACAGCTTTCTTACTGTCCACTCGTATTTCACACTTTGCACACTAAACACTGCCCATTTCACAAAAGTCACTGCACTGAACTCTGGCAAATGTAGAACAAGACCTATCCGGCACCATGATGTTTTATGCCAAACAAAACCCTTAATTTCTTTTTTTTAAAGTACAATTTTTCGGGTGAAAAAACAGTATAAACTCACTGAGCCAGTGATTTTCTCAGGAGATGCTGTTTCAGCCTCACTTACTCAGGATATCTCTATTGGTCTCCTCTGCCATTGCAAAAAACTGAGCAGTTTTGACTGTCTATGTGGGCATGTGCTTCTTGAGCATGAGGTGGTGGAACCACTCATCAAAGCTGGGGTCCTGTTTCTTGTACAGGCAACCCAAAACAATCCAGGTGAAGGAGATGAAGGTTTACCTAATTTCTGTAGAGAAATAACGTCATCTTCCTTTCCCACAGTCCAGACTATTTCCATAGTGCTTGAGATTCACTGAAAAATGAATGCTATGACTAACACTGAAAAACACTTAAGCTTTCAGCCAAAAGACTTCTTCATTTTCAAAAAAAACACCTGAGTTTTCCATTGAAAACATATGAATTTTTCAAACAGTCCTATCCATTAAAAACCAGTTAGGATTGGTTTTCTGTTATTGGATTTCTTAGTCCTGGCCTAAGTACGTGGCCTAAAAACAAATCCATACTACTGCTATGGAAAAAAAGTAAGATTGTGTTAAGTGAGCATGGTCAGAAATATTTCAGTTCCAATTAACTAAATTAATTTAATCACAGTAGGAACATGAAGAAAACAATTAAGAACTTGATGAAACTGCTCTTTTGGCCCTGGAAAATCCATTTCCTCCATTTCTTAATATGTATGAGATGCAGAAGAAATCTTTGCTGGCAGAGCTTCAGTTCAAGATAAAAATGATAATGCTGCAGTGCACAATGGCAAAAGCATTTCAAAAAAATTCCTGTTGAGCAATTAGAAAAAAGATGTATTCTTTCTCTCAGATCATAACAGTAGCTTGATTTCCACTTCAAAAAGTAATTCAGAACATTTCAAACAACAGTTATTATGCATTTTAAATTCAGCAAGTCGGAATAAGTTGTGACTAAAGATTTCAGAGAGCTTATCAAGAAACTCTCTGGACCACCAATACTATTTAAATGAATTTCACACTACTAGGGAAGATTTCAGAGGACTGAGGTGAGGAAAGAACTAATACGGCATCAGCTTTTCCGTGAGTAGGTAGACTGATTTAAATTGACATAGCAGGACAATGGAAAGCAGAATTATGGAATACCCCATAATTTTTGATTATTCCAGGACACAGAAAGCAAAACTAATTGAAATTACTGAAGCTTATAAGAAATAGAACTGGTCAGATAAAACTGACTCATTGTATTGATCATCTAGAATTAAAAATTGGATGAAGACAAAGCCAACAGACAATGTAGTATTTACACTACTGAGGGGCATTTAGAAGTGTGCCACATGCAGACTGAAGCTGGATTTATACAAAATTAACTGGCTGGTATGAAATACATTGCAACTATGGTTTCTGAATTGTATACAGACATCCATTAAGCAAAATCTTCTTATTCTTATTTTAAAAATTGTTTCTTTACTATAACATTATTTAATATTATTTTCAATAATTGAAATACAAGATAAAATTACCTTTAAAATCTCATCTGAAGATGAAAATGTCTCAAAGGACAGAAGCAGAGAAAACTAATGAATACCACCAGCCACTTCCTAAAACCAGCTTGCGTTGTTTTCTGGCTGCAAACTGCATTCAAAGGAATGTGGAAACATACAGGCACAGGGATTCACCAACCACAGATGCAACAGGCACAGGGATTATTTAGACTTCCAATTTGATATCATGACCAAGACTCCTATAAAAATGAGGTAGCAGTAGGGAGAGTGGATACTGTACAATTTTATAGCAGTCCTGTTTTGCTATTAGTGTTCCAATTACAAATGCATTTAAATTATTTTAAAGGATCCAAAGAAGAGAGCCACAGACAAACAGGATCCAAAAGACTTGAGTCTATTTACTTATTTTAAAAATGAAAGCTGAAGAGTGACTTGTTCAGTTTGCAAATGCCTACAGTGAAAACAGCAATGTCACAGCATGCACTTTAGTTTAGCAGACAACAGACAAGAGATCTGACAGCTGGATACACAAAGACAACAAATTCAGGCTCAATGTAAGAGGCATGTGTTTAACAGTAAGTAATGATATTTTAAACCATTTGGGTAGATTCTTAATCTTAGGAGCTTTCAAATCAATGCAGGATGCTTCTTCTAAGAACAGCTTTAGTTCCAACAAGAATTTGAGGAAGTCTTGGAAACTGTGCTCTGCAAGAGAGCAGACTGAACACATGGTGTTTCCTTCTGCCTTCTGAATCAGATTACACTGGAACTGCTGCATTTTTTTCATGGAAATACCTCAAAGGAGGTAGATTTAAAAAAGGAAGAGAAGTGGGCATGAGCATTTTTGACACACAGGACCATGCAATACTGTTGGGACTATATGGCTGCATTACACTGTCACCTGAAAGAAGCGTCACCTAGGTACAGGAAGAGTGTAAAATTGTGTAGGTAGGGAGGGACCCTACATTTTTGTACCAGAAATTATGAAAATGAGAGCAGTAACAGCATGCTATGTTCAATCTAGTGGATGCCAGAAATTTTGCATGCCAGGAGACTGCTCAGCCCAAGCCTGCAGGGGCTGAGGTTCCTTTCAGACCATTTTTATCATGAGAAAGAAAAACAAGACAGATGAAATACACCTTAAAGAAGAAATTCACCTTTTTGGCCTCGGTGAAATAAAGGTGAAAAGGCCTGACATGCTGCAGATAGACTTAAACATGTAAAGGAAAAGGTAGTCAGAAGAGACAGAAACCTGAGAATTTCCTGCTTGAATTGTATCCATACTTTTATGAACGTAAAGTTTGCAAATACTGAGTCTCCAGTCTCAGGAAATAAAATTATTTCAATTGATGGCACTCCTTTTTGGATACAAGGCAATGAGATTCAAGTTGTCTTGTCTGGTGTCAAGTAAGAGCTTTGACCAGAATCTCTTGTATCTTAGGACAAAATCCCGTGCCACGAGGATGCTGGATGTTTTGGGCATGACTGCCTAGTTCTCCCTGCAAGAGTCATGTTTGAACAAAAGAAAGACCATGTCAAGACAGGCACATTTTGAAGAAATGTGTTTTGGTGAAAAGCTGATATACATATTTAGTTGGAGAATTTTCTTCAAGAGAGAGTATAAAATTTTTCATTCCAGTAATTCTTTCAGTAGCCAAGATTTTTACTTCACAATTTCAAAACTTCTGCATACGCAGCTGACAGGATTAAGACACAGCGTAGGAGTTCACCCTGCACAGACGGTGAGCATAATGTACAGTCATCATGGAGACAACAGTTCAGAGACGGAAAAATCCTTCCAGGTTGTTCATGACAGATCTATGGCAGCGGTCACCCACGACAATGTATTTTTAGAGTTCTGTACAGCCCATTTCTATGCATGCTCCTCCCAGAGACCCTTTAATTCATACATACTGTTAAAGCTCACATGACTGTCTTCAGAGAGATACATCATAGTATCACTTTTGGATCTGCACTTTCCCACATGGGCAACATGCTGCTGTGGAGCTGTATTTAAAGCATGCTTTGGAACCAGCAACTTTGCAGTTCAATAGCACTAAATAACCCACAAACTTTTCAAGTATGTACTTTATTTCATCCATATTTCACAGTCAGTTTCTGTAAAGTCTTAGCAAAAAGGTCATGTTCTATAACAGAGGTGTTAGGCTACTGTATTCAGAGCTAGCAACGGGCTTCGAAAGTACAGAAAATATTTACATTCCAACCAGAACAGTAGAATTTCAAAAAGACATAGTAAAAGTAATCAAAAATACCAACATTTATTAAAATTTAATACAAAAATCAGTCTGTCTGACCCATCAAGCTACCCCACTTGTAAGGTGTCAGCAACAGCTGAAGCTGCAGCAGGCCATCTGACTGATTAGACCAAGACAGCTGTCTTCAGCTAACTTCTTAATAGCAAGTCTTGCTGCTTCAAAGATCAAAAAACCCTGTGAGTTCATTGCTTACAGTTTCCATTCAGAGGCTAACATTTCTGTTCAAATCTACTGGACCACTTCAAGATTCTGCCCAGAATCTGGACTTTCCTGGTCCTGATGTAGTCAACTAATTTTCTCAATGCACTTCCAAGCTAACCTATTTTATTACATTGCAGCCAAGAAAGGAAAGCCCTTATTGTTTTAAATCTTTATCAGGGCTCCCAGGAATAGAGGCAGCTAAGAAAATGGAACAGAATAGTACCTGATGACATATTTATCACCAGGGACCTTCAACATCCTTTTTTTTAATAGATGTTGAGTTAAGGTTTCCCATTATCTAGGAATATGCTTCCTAAGGGGCCCCAGATTTAAGTGTGAGTTCCAGAGTGGATTTTTCTAGTTGAGTAAATACTATTTAAGTCTGGACTGATGCCCAGTAGGAGGTTTCTAACCAGCTGCTGGACTTTATTCACAGATTTATTGAACATATATTTATACAAATTACACCAGCTGAAAGGCCCATTAGCTGTAAGCAACACCCACTTCAGCCCACCCTCCGTACTGTCAGGGAAAAAATACATGTGGTACTGTAAGGACTAGGAGAGATTTCCATCAGCTAAGTCTCCCTAAGTCAGAGGGCACTGCCCTGCAAGGCAAGTTTTTCATTCTTTTATACTCTATCAGAGCAGTGGAAATAGAATGGAGAAGGTCACCGGTAGACTCATTTTTCCTTGTCTCAAACAGCTACAATTTGACTTCATTTTTTCTGCCTCCCTTTCATCTCTACCCTGAGCCTATCGTCTTGTTTTCTAGGACAATCGCTTCCTATAAATACATATTCTGAACTTCAAATTCTCCTCTCTATTTAAAAGAAGTAGGAAAAATATCCTATGCACTTTCTCATACCTCACACTTCTAGGCCTATTACATGTATTTGATCAATGGAACTGCCTCCTCTCCTTGTAAGAAGTTCAGATGAAAACAAGATCTTATTTCATAAATGGCCTGAGGTACTATCACATCTATCCTGCCAAATGTCATTTGATGCAGATATCACAACTGAGAGATTGTTTCTATATTGAACATGTCCTACGTTACCCTGCACTGTGCTGCCTTCTGGGTTTGCTGGCTAAGTTTCAGTATCGCCAGGCTGCGAGTTATGAGACATGGTAGTATCACAACTGTATCAGGTATATTAAAAAAAATAAATGCCAGAACAGTGTCTAAGAACAGTTTTAAACAATTCCCACATACTGCACCAGTCTTCAGCAGGTTGGCAGTATCCCATGAAAGGCATGGCTACTAGTTGGCTACAGCTCCACTAGGGCAAACCCTGCCACAACATTTCTCTCTAGGCCCATGGATAGTACAAAGAGGACTCAAATGCCTCAACTTGGTAAGACATAAAGCATTTCTTTTCATCAGCGTAAAAAGGGTGAAATCCCTTACAAGAGAGAAGTCCCTTACAATTTCTCTAATGCACCTATTTGAGGAAGGACTATAAAAGTATTCTCTACAGACTTCTGCAATACTGATTCCTAGAGGCATCAGAAAACATAAAGGTCTAGTCACAAATTAGCAAGACATCCACTCTACTTTCAAGTTTCTTTTTTTAACAATCTGAAACAGATGATAAAAGGAAACACAGCATAAAAATACCTAGTCACCTAGATGGCAGGAGTTTTTGAAAACATTGTCACACAGAAAGGAACATATCACAGATTATTCAGGTTCCTTAATGTTCTTAGACAAAGCCGTTCTCAATTTTCTACATAAACTGCCTCTAAAAAACGATTCCTTCAGATTGCAGGGAGTGATGTAGTTAAGTGTCTAGATAAACTGCAACAAAATAAACATCTGTAAAACAGCTTTTGTAACATGACTACTGTGGCTCTCCACTAGCAAGGTCAGTATCTTATGCACACAGTGCTGTCAGCAATGTCTCAAGGCAAGCAGCCTAGGAATGCTATCACTCTACATGGAGGAAAAAATGTCTTGGAGTTTGTTTTTTTGAAGTTCAAACTTAGGTAGATAAAATTTTTAGAGTGTTTATCCAAGCTGACACATCTCCCACCCTCGCTACATTCATCTGATTTCTCTAAATAAAATAAAGAAGGAAGGGGGTGGGAGAAGGACTTACTTCACCTCACACCAACTCCCTTCACCTACTTGGAACTGATGATGGCCCAACAGTGGGGCCTGTTCTGCTGCTGCACTCTCAGAAACAACTATCTGAAGATGGGAATAGGAAGATACTTGCAGAATACTGCAAATGACTGTCTTCACTTCAAGAATGGGAACATGCCAGCAGAGCACATCCAAGCTTCTTCAGTCCAAGGAATTACAAAGAGTTACCATGAAATTCAAGGTCACACTGCAGTACTAACTACCCATTCTGTCTAGAACCCACCATGCTATTCCATTCCCACAGCTGGCTCTGAAGACAAATTGTTAATGGCAATTACAAGTCTTGGACTCAAAAAATGCTCAAGTAAAAGTCTGAGACAGGAAAAAGGAGGCACAGAAATAACTTGACCAACATCTATGCACATTTTTACTACATGTTGGGATAGGTGGGGTCTTCAAGGTTGCTATCAGCTTTATCAGATCCTGTTAGAGATGCTTCTAGCTCTGCCCATGACTGTGGAGCATTGTTCTTTATTGCCTCTATGAAAAGCTGTGTTTGGTGCTTCAGCCGGTCCAGCTCGGCCTGAGTCACCTGGTTCTGATGAATGAGCTCCTTGGTTTTTAAAGTGATCTCCAGCAATCCTGACCTGCGTAGCACAACAAGTGTATTCTGAAAGCGTCTGCACTTGCTTTGTTGTTGCAAGAGCAGCTCAGGGGTAGTGCAAATCTCTTCTGGTATCAATGGAGGGCTCCACACTGCAGACGGCACTGTAGTCTGTGATGCACTCTCGCTCTCATGAAGGGTGCACTTTGTTGCCTGCAGAGGTCCAAAAGGCAAAAGGGGAGTCAAACCTGGCACTTTCTGAGTGTCACTGGAAACACGATGAACACCAGGAAGAGCTGACAGTTTTCCACTTGTCACCACAGCTGAAGAACTTTGCTGGTTAGAATCCTGAGGGGTCTTAAAGCTAACTGGTAGGTGGGCAAAAGGACTAGGAGGCAAGCCTGTGCTCATCAGTACAGGAGAAGTCTCCATCTTGGGTGCTTCAGTGCAGAGTCGTTTATGGCAAGTGGTTTCCTGACATTCTTCTAGATCAAAGGAGTGATCTCTTTTGCAGGGCTGTGGTGCTATTTTGGGATAAGAATTCAGGATGGGCAGGTAATTAGTGGAGTCATTTCTCTTTTTCCCAACAGAGTGAGGACTAATGGGAGGTGGGATTGACGGACGAAGAAACACTAGCTGTGGCTGAGCTGGAATCACTTCAAAGGATGGCTGCACAGTCCAAGACTGGAGCTGTGATGAACTCCCCTGAGAAGCACAAACAGGGAAAAACCACAAGTCTTACAAAGGCATTGTAGAAGATGATAAAAAAAAACTTAAATGAAACAGCTGGACTGTGCCATTTTTCCATATTTGATATATACTGTCCAATTAATGTGTTCTGAAGAGTTTTCTATCAAACTCACCCTTCTCTTTCTCTGACAATGGAGTGTAACTTTGGAAATAAAGCTGTAATCCATAATCCTTTTACTATGCAACAGCAGATATATTTAAAAATAATTCAATCTGAATTTATACACGCTTTCCTAAATGAGGATTACAATGAAAGCTTATATTGTACAATGTTCATTAAAAAGTTCGACCCAGACTTGGCATCAAACTACAAGTGCACAGGAAAGCTGAAAAATAATTAAGCTTTATGGTTATGAAATATATTAAGAGTCAAGGAAAGACTACAAAGACATTTTAGGAACAATTCAGACTCCCTCTTTGTTGAAAGGCAGAAACTCAAATCTCAAATCTATTCTTATAGCAAGCTTTTGAAATGGTTATTTAAGATAAACAACAGCTGTTCAGTAAGTCTTGTAATTTGAAGTACAATGCACAGTTTCAATAAATTTAAAACTACGAAGCAGAAAATAAAGGCTGAATATCAACCAATGCAAGGGGAAAAGCCTGCCGTAAGCCTAAAGGAGTTTAACTTCGTACCTCTGGTGAAATAGTGTGCACTGATAAACCTTAAAAGCATTTTACTTCAAGAACAATGCCAAAGTTTTTACTCCCTCCCACAAGCCATACTCTGGAATATAGGGGAAAACATCCATTTTTACAAGACATTACCTCTTTTTTCTCCAACACCTTACTACATGAGACCTTCTAGCCAAAAACATGACTGCTTTTCTCCAAAGATACCAAATAGTCTAGTAAGAGACACTATTTCTTTCTAAAGCAAAATCTCACTTCTTAGTACATTTAAGCCATCACCGCTACAATTATACTAATACATTGTCAGGTGCTTTTTCAATTCCTTACAACTTGGAACATAACTGGCAGGCCTGCTGAAGGCACAGCTTTTAGCTACCACAAATACATCTTATTATTTTTAGTACTATATTGAGTCATCTGAAATCCATATCCTTTCCACCAGTCTCATACGTTTTAAACTGGCAAACGCTAACATGCTTTGCTAAAGTCCATTCCCCCAGTAAAGGACTTGGAACTTACCAAAAGCAGGTATTACCCACTGATTAGGACACTGAGACCTGGAGATAACATTCAATTACCTACTCTGACACAATGTTTCTTTGGTTCAGTGGGCAAGATGCTTATGCAATAGGGGTACAGAACAGCTACCTGTAAAAATAAATATTACTACCTTAACACAAGAGAAAGAACATTCAAAAGAAAAGTATCTGGAGATGTAAGGAGTGAGGAGGCATATAAATACTGTAGCTATACATACACAGGACAGAACATGTAGCCTTAAGGAGCAAGGGTTTGGAGTCAGAAGTCGCCATTTACTGCACAGCTGAACAGCACCTAGCACAGCAGAGCCCGATAATCATTGAGACCAAAAGAGCTGTGGTAACTGTTTATCTTGCTCTTGGATTTCTTCCTATCTCTGTTGTTTCTTCTTTTCCTTCTCACATTGCACTGTGCTCTTGTTCTACTCAAAATCTAATTTTCAGTAGAGAAGGACACCTTTATTTTACTAATCCTGCAAATTGCTGTGTGTTTTGTTGCCTTTTTTTTAAATGAAAGCTATGAAGGCTGATTTTCTGATGTATCAGTGTCACTTGTCTAAAAAGCCTTCCTCCTTATTAAAGACTTTGACTTACAGAAACCTTATCACAATCAGAACTGTGTTTTAGATAGTTAATCACCACTTGATTTTTTTTTTTTAGTAGCATTATTGTTAGCTGTTTACATTCTGAAATTGGGCCAGGTAACCATCACTGTGGAGGATCACAGTGGTTCCAAGACAGAAGGATGATGCTGATTGAAACTGAAAGAAATAAACAGAAGTAACTGGATGCTGCTTTTTCTCTTTTTTTGGTCCAGCAAGCCCAACTGAGCGCTGTGTTGAAAGGACCATTTTAAAAAGATGACTATCTGAGATAACTAGGCATAATGAAAAGAGGCAAAAAGACATTTCATTATTATTCTGACTTAGATTTGTTGCTTTTCTTTATTGTAGTAAATGTTTTTCCATTTAACAGTAATGTCTTTAACCATATACAGTGAGACTTAGATATTATGATGCACTGCTCAAGGGAACCAAGTATGGTCATTTTATCCACCTCCACCTCTTCCTTGCCAAATTTATTTTTTGCTATACTACCAGGTTTTTTTTAATATATATATGTATGTGGTTGGATTTTTTATATCTATCTATCTATCTATCTGCTACTTATTATTAACTGCTGCTTCTTATTGCTTGCAACACAACCTGGAGTTCACCACCGGAATCAGTGCAGGTAATGTCTTAATTCTTGAGCTCTGGGCTAAAGGTTATCAGCCTTTGGTGAAGCTTGCCTATATAAAAACTACATAAAAATGTCAGCATTTGTTTACACAGTGTTTTGTCCACACATCTAGGAATGTGACTATAAAATAAAATTGTTTCTTGTCAAGATAAAGCATGATGCTCAAGGAACAGAACCACCTCCCCCACAACTGCATAATGTGCTAAATACTAACAGTGTATATTAGGTCTTGCTTGTTGTCGTAACAGATTCAATAGAAAAAGAATCACGATCTATATTCTTTTCCCACCTGCCCTTTGTATACTCAGAAGTATTTTAGTAAAAAAAAGCACTGAAGAACTTTTGCTCTGCTCCAAATATGAGTCAGTACAGAGCAGGAGGCCTACTAATACGACAGTACTTTGGACTTCTCTAATCTTCTGTTAAAATGTAAAATTTACACAGGGGTTCTCACAGATGTGCTGGAGGAACTATACATTACAAAAATACTGGAGAACATAAATAGGGAATGTAATTGTTGCAATGTGAGCCATCACATTCAATTAAGAGAAACAACTATTAAAGTAGAAGTACTACAGCTAACTTTGGATAAGATTTAGCTTTTTCATTTATAACATTCTGGATTAGTGTTTCCCATTGCATATGAAGCACTTCCAGAACCTAAGAATAAGGAAACAAACCTATCATCCTACTTCACCATCTTTATTGAATGAAAAAGACAATAGCAGCTTTCAAAAGCAAATCATCCTTTTCTATTTAATCTTTGGTGCTATTTATATAACATTCTTGAAGATGCATTTTGGGGGGATTCCTTTGAGACAAAGAGGTTTAGTAGATGGAGCAGTTTCCCCATTTCACATTCCATCTCAGTGATTCCAGCTGCCTCTCAAGAGAACAGAAAATCACATTAGAACTTCTTAAATTACGAGTTACTTTCTGGACTGCAATAACTTAGCAAAACCTTTTTTGAAAGGAAAAACATTTTTAAAAAAAATTAAGAACATGCAATATTTTAAAAGACATTATTTCTTCCCTACCTGCTTAACCAACACATTTTTCATAACAACCATAGGAGATAGTGCAGGAAAGGAGCTGCTTGTGGTCCTCGGGCATTGCCAAGGTCCATCCTCTGCATTCCAACACAGTGCATTCAGCACATCCTCCGAGTCCGTCTGCTCCATAGCACTTGGGCACTCTGAACTTCCATCTGCCAGATGTAGAATTCAGCTGTTAGTTGTTTCACATGCAGTATGCTTACTGCTGCCTTCCAGTTCTACTATTCTGCCTCCTTTCAATGAAGTCACAAAGAACAATAAAGTTTAGTTCTGGAATAGTAACAAAATTAAGGCTGCTGTGACAGCTGTTAGACAGTCTCTAATAAAAGGCTTTGTATTTCAGGTCAGTTCTTACACAGACATTTTCTCCCCTGAAAATCGATTACTTTTTGTTCTTTTGTATTTAGTCTCCAAGGGACTGCATAGTATCATGAAGGTTGCTCTAAAAACTGATACAGGAAAGCACTACAGGCTCCAGCACTGCCACATCCGTAGTTTGTGATGCAGGCATTTTGTGTCTTGAAATTTTCGACCTAAAACCCCAGTAAAGCAGGTATCTCTCACAGAAGTGCTTTTTTTCTCCTTTAGAGGTAATTTTTGCACACTTTTGTTGAGTACTAAAATAGCACACCATGTCTATTATTTTACTGCTGTTATAACCATTACTCTCTGGTTTATCAGGCTCTACTGACAATATGGTCAGATCGTAAGAGACACTGGGCAGCATAATCCAAAAATTCACTAATCACTGCAAAGAACAAAGAGCAATTTTGACATCTTCACTTCTAGACTCTGAAGTCTGAGATTCTTCCATTAATTCTAAATTCCCACACCATTCAAATTCATAGGATGAACTTTATAACTTGGTCATGCTCCACTTCAAAAGACTTTGATGGTAGGATGATTGCAGGTGAAACCTACCTTGCACAGAAAAGCCCTCCAAGGTAACGAGACACAAACTCTAAGGGTTTACTCAGAGTTGTTAAACACCACCAATTAAAGCACAGCCTCAGCACGGTAACACACAAAAAAGGTAACACAGTGGTTTTCTAAACCTGAATATCCGGAGTCTTTGTCAGATTCAGCTGCCGCCATACTGAAGCAATGGTTGAAGCTCTTCATTTCTGTCACTTTGCCCAACAATTCCTCAAGGGTGTCAGTAGATGATCATTTTGTCCGAGTGCTTCCATAGTGCTGCAGGTAGTTTTCAACATATTTTCCATTGAGGAACTACAAAAACAGTTAACAACAAAGAAGGACTTTATCTGAATCTAAAGAAAGTTCCATCAGTATAACACAACAACAGTGGATAGTTGCATATCTCCTTTTATACTGCCAGTCAGCTAACTGGCGACTTTTAAGAAATATCTCAAAATGCTGAAAGAATGAAATTTAGATTAAAAACCTAATGTATTGGACATGTCTTTCCACTCCAAAAAAAGTAAAACAAACTAAAAATTAAAGGCTATTCATAAACAACATTTATTTCAAGAATTAAAATTACTCAGGGCATTATTTATCTTACGAAAGCTTTGTTGTCCCAAGGGCTGAACTGCAAAACAAGACAGTTGTGCTGGGTGAAGCTCTTACAACAAATAGAGCTGAACCTGCAAAGCTGTGGTTTTGCTAACACAGTTTGTTTCATTCTCAAGAGTAGAGTAAGTCATCAGAGAAAAGAATTAGTGATCAGTGAACACACTGGGGGCTAAAGAAATCCACACTGCTAAAAGAGCAACACATAGTGCAATACACTCCTAGGGGAGACAGGGCCTTAGAAATGCCCACACCCAGAATGTAAACACTGACAGGCTGAAACTAAAAGCTATGAAAATCAGAAATATGTAGTAACATAATGGCCTCCCACACTACATACTTGTCACAACCTTCAGCTGCTTACTGAGGGTAGGCAGCATCTAGTAAAACAATGTTTCCGCTTCTCTTAAAGAAGGTAATTTAGAGTTTGGCTAACAGAAAACTAACAGAACTAAGTACTGAAATTAGTTCTACTACTATTTGTTGAAATTATTTTCCTATAAAGTAACCCACTGAAGTTATGTCTCATGTTAAGTTTTATATTTAAATTACAAAAATGGGAACTCAGGAGTCTGCATCATAGTAAGGCAGCAGTCCATCAGCAGCAGTATCCAGTACAAGCTGCTTCAAATGACATTGCAACACACATTCTGGAATAATCTATCCAAAAATGCAAATTTCTTCTTCAGGTCCTGCCAACTTTGTTAGAAGCGTGCTCCAAAATCCTGAGTCTTAGCACCAGTAATGAATTCTGAAATGGGAATATGACTATCTTTTACAAGAATGATGGAATAATGGTCAGCAGAAGAAAATTTCCTCAAGTAGCTACTTGCATCATTTTTACTTTCCATCTTCAGTCACACCTGCCTGCCTGCCAACAGGTATGGAACAAACACGATTATGTAAGTACAACCTAGGTGCTATCCTTGCAATGGAAGAAGTGGTTTAAGTCCTGATCCACACTTTCACTACCTAGCCCTTTCCAAAACAAATGTATTTTTTTAAGAAAGTGATACGCAGAAGCGCTAACCTAAACTAAAACCCCAAAACACCAAGACCACCTCAAACAAAAAAAAAGAAACAGAAAGAGGGGTGAAAATAAGTAAAATAAGAACACCTCATCTGCCAGTTTTGCATCAAGGGAATATTTGAGAAGGGCTGACACATCATCTTCTCTTACAGAAAAAACCAGAACACCACAACCACAACGGAAAATAAACAAACCAGAAGTGCCACTCCCCCGAGGCACGGTCATGAGAACCCTCCTGCCCATTCCCGGGCCAGAGCCGTCCCCCG